>JAGWEN010000879.1:0-47500 GCA_018703685.1 Orius laevigatus | reverse complement strand
AATAAATAATATACCAACAACCCCCACCCCAAACTTACACACCCCAAGAACCACAATAATAAAAATCCCCACAAAACACCCCCATTAATATAATAAAATAACTAAAAAAACAATTATAATATAAAATGAAAATAAAAAATACTAATAAATAAAATAAAAAATATAAATAAATACTAAAAATGAAAATAAATAGATAAAAATATAAAAAAATAACATAAATAAAACACAAAAGTTTTTTTGTAGGGCAAACGTTTCTGAGCTACGAGGTGGACAAAAAACCGGTTTTTTCTATTTTGACCTCTGAAGGAGCGAAGACGTCATCAAATCAACAAAAGTGACACTTATAACAGTTGTAGGAGAATTTAATACCTTTACTCTCAAATAATCAATTAATGATGCAATAGGAAGGGTAAAATTTCAAAAAATTTCATTCAAAGATTGAAATTTCAAAAAAATTATAAAAACAAAATTAAAAGAGCTTATAAAATTTTCTACAATTTGATTTAATAAAGATTTTTTGTAGGACAAAAAGTTTCCATTATATGAATAATTAAATCCAAAAGGAATTTTTTCTGTCTAGCGTCAAACATGGTGGGTCCGCTGGTAAAGAACCGCCCCACAGAAACGGCTAAATTTTTCTTTCCTATTCATGTCGGAACTTCTCTGGGATGCTTAAACTCGACTCCGGCGGTTCTCGGGCGACGAACTAAGCTTCAGGTGTGATATCGCGTCAAATCACGACCCTATTCTGAGTCCGTTGACATTTTTTTAACCGTTTACGATTCAAAATCTCTCCAGCGGTTCGCCTAACATGAACGTGAAAAACAGGGCTTTAAAAAAGTGTGTGTCATTTTTTTGACACGATGGCGATTTGTTTTCGCTGCCTTAAATTACAAGTGCACAATAACATAAAAAATCTTTGATCAATATAAAGTGATAAATATACAGTGGTATCAATACAAATATATTGTTCTGAGAGCTAAATTGCACTTAGAAGGCTAAAAAGAAAGGAAAGGGTGTCACCCGTAATGAAACAGAATACGAATTTTATACGTCCCTATTTGCATAACGATCTAGAGGCGCTCCTTTAGTCGTCGGAAAAGCCAATATCTACAGGGAAAGATCCGGTTAACGAAATAATTGGCTCAAAACAGATGAATATTCAAAATACCAATTTGACACCACAAACGATAGAGAAAGTGAAAAAAATATGTTGGTATATAGGAAACGTTAAAAGGAGTGAAGCGGAAGTTAATAAGTCTAAGAGTTAAAAAGAGGACGCCTCAAGTGGTTGAAAATGTGTGAGGGGAGGATTCCGAAAAGTCGACCTGGATAAAAGGTTCCGTTACTATTTCTGGCCCACTCTAAAATATGACGCCGGGAAAAAAGTCGCTTTTCGGCCAGCGGCACCGTTTGAATCTCGACGTATTGTGAAAACCAACTTTTTTAATTTCGTGTCTCTAAAAGGTTGAAAAAAAATGAGAAAATCGGTTCCTTCATTTTTTGAAAAGGCAAAATATTCAACTCGTTTGGGCAAAATATTCAACCAGCATACAGGGTCTTAACTTCCTCCCTTCCTCCTAGGATATCCAGCCCTGTCTTTTGTATAAGAACCACGCTGTCTTTTGTATATAGGACCACGCTCTTTTGTATAGGACCACGCTGTCTTTTGTATAAGTCCACGCTGTCATTTGTATAAGACGAGGCTGTCTTTTGTATAAGAACCACGCTGTCATTTGTATAAGAACAGTCAGTCTTTTGTATAGGACCACGCTGTATTTTGTATAGGACCACACTGTCTTTTGTATAGGACCAGGCTGTCCTTTGTATAAGACCAACGCTGTTCTTTTGTATAAGCCATCTTCTTTTTGTGACAGGAACCACACGCTGTCTTTTGTATACACCCACTGGCTTTTGTATAGACCAGGTGTCTTCTGTATAGGACGCAGGATGTCTTTTGTATAAGAACCACGCTGTCTTTTAGTATAAGACACACTGTCTTTGTATAGGACCAGGCTGTCTTTTGTATAAGAACCACGCTGTCTTTTGTACCCCTAGGACCAGGATGTCTTGTTGTATAAGAACCACGCTGTCTTTTGTATATAGAGGGACACTGCTCTTTTGTATAGGACCAACGCTGTCTTTTGTATAGATCCACGCTGTCATTTGTATAGGACGAGGGACTCGTCTTTTGTATAAGAAACCACGCTGTCATCTGCTATAAGACAGTCAGTCTTTTGTATAGGACCACGCTGTCTTTTGTATAGGACCACACTGTCTTTGTATAGGCCCACGCTGTCGCTTTGTATAAGAACCACGCTGTCTTTGTATAAGACCACGTCTGTCTTCTCGTGTAGAGGACCTAGCTGGTCTTTTGTATAAGAACCACGCTGTCTTCTGTATAGACAAGGCTGTACTTCTTGTAACGTGACCAGCTGTCTTTGTGTATAAGACCACGCTGTCTTCCCACTGTATAAGACCACGTCTGCTTTTGTAAAGGACCACAACTAACCCAGCACCATCCAGACTCACACACCAAGACAACACACCCACCCTATAGCCGGGATGCCACGAGCAAGCACACGCTGTCTTTTGTATAAGAACCACACTGTCTTTTGTAAAGGACCACACTGTCTTTTGTATAGGACCAGGCTGTCTTCTGTATAGGACCAGTCTGTCTTTTGTATAAGAACCACGCTGTCTTTTGTATTAGACCACACTGTCTTTTGTATAGGACCAGGCTGTCTTTTGTATAAGAACCACGCTGTCTTTTGTATAAGACCAGTCTGTCTTTTGTATAGGACCACGCTGTCTTTTGTATAAGACCACACTGTCTTTTGTATAAGACCACACTGTCTTTTGTATAGGACCAGGCTGTCTTTTGTTTAAGAACCACGCTGTCTTTTGTATACAGACCACACGGTTCTTTTGTATAATACTTCGTCCGGAAGTGTTAAATCACAAAATCGAATAGGAGTTGAATTTTTGAAGCTAAATTTCTGAAATTCTTATTTTGAACCCTAAATGTCAAAAACAAAAAATTAAAATTTTATTTAGTAGGTATAATGCATACAAAAGGTTGCCTTGATACACGTTTAACAAAAGGAGGGTAGTATAAGAAAAATTACAGTGCTATGTCGGGGCTGAACGATTTGGGTGCTATTGTCAGTTAACTAAAGATACCCTGGAGTAGACGACACTCGAGGGCCGAAAGGAAGGCGAAAAGCCCCCTCCTTCGGTAATGTAGTGCTGCTTAGAAGTAAAAAAAGCGATAACTCCAGTAGGCGCTACCTCCTATTCAATATAAAAGGGGAGAGCCGGACATTTTATATAATGAAATTTCAATGAGCTCGATCCCTCATAAAACATTCCAACCATAAAGAAAAGCTGAGAATTCATGTTAAATCCAGATATCGTCACAAACTTTTAAGAATATGAGTCTCATATATTTGGTTTTAGGAGAAGCATAATAACATGTTCGGACAGGGTGGCTAATTTGCATAACAGACAAACATACTGCGTGTTCTCCTTATTTTTCAATTCGGCGTTTTCTCTCTCTTCTTCATTTGCCTTGGCTCATTTCCAGGAAAAAGAAGTACACTTGTGTACACAACATGCACGAGTAAAGTCCTAATTGTTTCCCATATAGGAATAAAAGGTCCGATTAAATGGAAAGGAAGTCGGAGCGAAAACGGGACAAAAAGGAACCTTTATAAAATATATAAAATACAACCGCATACGATTGAAAAAGAAATCGCCAAATGGATGGGAACAGAGCCAAATTTATAATTATGACACATAACTGCTAACGAAAAGTGGACTGTTATGTCACATCGTGGCATATGTCCCGATTCTTAAAAATATCGTGAAAATCTCTTCCGCCATCGCCAATTTAATTTTTACTATTAGCACTTCTATAGAATTTCAAAACCTACAGTCCACTTATACCAAAAAATTTTCAAGTTATTTTTGATAATCGATGGGGTCGTTCATGTTTTTCTTAGTTACAAAGCTTCATTAAAACCCGCATGATTAGAAAGCTGATGAATACTCCTTCGATTAGGAAATTTTTAATAAATTTGGGAATCCTTATTAAAGTTTGGAATGTAATGGAGCTATTCTAGAATTCATTAATAATATATATTTTCAGAGCTAAATAATTAAACATTGTGGATAATTTGATTAGAGTAATTATTTCAATAAAATTAATGTACAGTATGGCATAATTTTCAATTTATGGGAACAGCGATATCCTCTAAATTGAGAACCCTAAGGGAATACATAAATATTTAATTAAAGTGTGAAATCGCTTTACAACCATTTTCTTTAGCACGAATTTACGATTTAAGGTGTTGGTGGTTATAAAAAAAGTTCAATTTTTCGGTTCATAAAGTGCAACCATTTGAATTTAATTCGATTCGTTTTCGTACGTACTGACATTTAATATAGAGTCAATTAACAGGGCCCTCATTGTGCCCACAAGGATCAATAATCAAGCTAAAACAGTGGCCCCACCCATTTAGGAGCTAGAAACAAAATCTAGCTAAAGACCTTCTGTGGCCAAAAAGGGCAAAACCAAGCTAAACAGGGCCCTATGTGTTGTAAAGGAATGGTATCTAGTTTTCAAAAGGGCCCTCATTAGTCCATCAAAGGATCAATAATCAAGCTAAAAAGGGCATTTAGGTATAGAAGACAAAATCTATCGAACAGGGTCCTTTGTGTGGCCAAAAAAGGGCAAAAAACCAAGCTAAACAGGGCCTATTGTTGTAAAGGAATGGTATCTAGTTTAAAGGACCTCATTGTCTCAAAGAGATCAATAATCAAGCTAAAAAGGGCCCATTTAGGTATTCAGAAAACCAAAATCTATCTAAAGGGCCTTTTGTGGCCAAAAAAGGGCAAACCAAGCTAAAAGGCCCTATTTGTTGTCAAGGAATGGTATCTATTTAACAGGCCCTCATTGACCCACAAGGCTCAATAACAAGCTGAAAAGGGCCCTATAAATATTAACTAGATACCATTCCTTTACGACAGAGTAGGGCGCACTTTTAGCTGGGTTTGTCCTTTTTTGTACTCAATGAGCCCTTTTAACTAGATTACATGTTTTATGACCATAGGGCCCTATTTACTTTGATTTTGACCCTTTTTGACACTAGAGAGCCTTTTTAACTGTTTCACGACAAATAGGACCTGTTTAGCATGATTCCTGGCCCTTTTTGGACACTAATGGCCCTTTTGACTAGATTACATGGTTTACGACCAATAGAGTCCTATTCAACTTGATTTTTGACCCTTTTTGGACACTAGGGGCCCTTTTAACTACATAAAATGTTCTACGCCAAATAGGGCCCTTTTTAGCTTGGTTTTTTATCCTTTTGGGACAATAAGGGCCCTTTAAACTAGATACCATTCCTTTACGACAAATAGGGCCCTTTTTTGCTCGATTTTTGTCCCTTTTTTGACTTAAGGGGCCCTTTTAACTAGATTTTGTTTTCTGATACTAAAAGTGACACCTTTAAGCTTGATTATCGATACTTGTCTATACACAGAGCCCTTTTGAACTTAGCCTGCCCTCTTTTACGACAAATAGGGCCCTTTTGTTGCTCGGTGTCCTTTTTTGACTTAATGGGCCCTTTTACTAGATTTTGTTTCTATCCTAAAAGTGACACCTTGTGGCTTGATTATCGATCATTTTATACACCAGGCGACCGTTTTAACTTAATACATTCCTATGGCGAGACATAGGGCGCTTTTTAGCTAGGTTTTTGGTCTTTTTGGTCACTAGGATCCCTTTTAACTAGATTTTGTTAGTCAGGTCATAAATTTTAGATTTTAAAAATGGATTACAAAACTTTTTAAAAACTTGAGGTAAACCGCGATCCTGAATCCATTGCATTCCGTTTCCACCTGTATTTTATGGAGAGAAACATGTCAAAGTGGCGTCAGGAAAATATATTTTGCACCCTGTGTCGTAAATTTCGAGTCTAATGGTTGACACCAGTGAGAAACACGTGAGTCAACGGCTCGATTCAGGCAACATTTTACGCGTTACGTCGACATTGATTCATTTAGTCACACCACAGAAATCCAATTAAAACCAGAGAGGGAATCCGTTTAGTTCATCGTTTGACGCTATCTCTCGATGTTCGACTGAAGGAAAAAAGGGATCTCAGAAAGAGAGAGCAAAAATCTGACAACGTAGATCTTCATTAAAATAGCATTTTTACATTCTTACCCAGCCTCTGCTACACTTTAATTATCATCCTCCATATATCAGACTTTAGTATTTATACCCGCATACTTCTCGAAAACTGATCGTAGCGGATTTTCCAACATAAATACAATCCCAGTGAAATTTGACAACGAGCGGAATAAATATTTTGGGACCTAGTGTTTTTGTCAAATTATGAAGTTTATGATTTTTCAAATTTTGTATGATTTTCAAAAAAATACACTTGGCACTATTAGAGCACTGTACACTATACAAAATATATAAACATTATACCTATGAATTAAAATCATACAAATAACAAAACTAAATTCAACATGAAATTTTCAAAAAATCAATAGATTACTTCAGGACATTGGAGAAAACGTCAAAGAAAAATGCCCCCTTAAAACAACAGTTTTTAATTGAAACTAACATAAGAATTAAAAATAGTGCTTTATAGAATTAACGCTCTAATAATCTCTACTATTCGATTTCTAATATAGAACGGAAAACCAGCAAAGAAGCCACATTATGAGAGTACGGAAAGTGTTTTTGGGCTTCTCGCAACCTTGTTACTAGGTCTTCACTTTAATTTTCAAATATCAAGAGCGTTGAAATTCATAAGTCATTTAGCGATCTAATTTAATTAAACTTTATTATAATAATTCAATTTCACACGCAATTTATCGATATATATATAGTCCAGTCACTCTAAGGCTGGGGAAAAAAGAGATAATAAAAGGTGTCTCTCTCCTATTCTATCTGTTGGCGTTTAGAGCGTTTTTAAGGTGATTTTTTCTTTTTTCTCTGCAATATCTCGAAACCGTTAGTCGTAGGCGAATAAATTAGTACAAAATTAAAGATAATTAAATTTTCTATAATTTTGGCTAATATGATTTTTTGTAGGTCCAAACGTTCTGACTAGAGGTCGCAAAATAATTTTAATTTTTGAAATTATCTCTTCGTACCTATTGTCGTTATTTGCTTATCAATAGTTGATTTTATATGGAAATTGAATGCTCTACAACGTTTACTTGGTACGCTTTTTTGATTAGATAACGCCTTCACTCGTTTTTTCCGACTTTTCTAAAATCTGACTTTTTTCGTAGTAAAAACTCGAAAATCCCGCTTTTTTGTCGAATCGTAGCTCAGGAACGGTTGGTCTCACAAAAAATCTTATTAAATTAAATTCGCAGAAAATTTTATAGGCTTTAATTTTGTTTTTATAAATTTTTTTTAAATTTCAATTTTTGAATGAAATTTTTTCTGAAATATTTTGAAATTTACTCCCACACCTTTCCTATTGATCGTTAATTGCTTTTGAGAGTCCCTTTTTAAAGGTATTAAATCTCGTATACTTTTATTCAACTACACTTTTTTGATTAAATAGACGTCTTCTGTCCCTTTAGCGGTCAAAAAGAACGCCACCAGTGCGACCTCGTAGCTCAGACGTTTGGTCAGCTAGCGAAAATCATATGAGCTCAAAATTATAGAAAATTCAATATCTTTAAGTTTGGTACGAATATTATTTCGCCCTACGACTACGGTTTCCAAGATATTGGTCCAGAAAAAGGATCACCTCTGAGCATCACGCCTCACGGTTTCGGAGGGGACTTTTTGTGTTATCAGGGACCTACCCCTACACATTTCGTAGATAAAAAAATACTTTTTTATTTATTTTATATTTGCCCTTTCGGCTTAGATTGACTGACTATATAAGGACGACTTTGGCTACATTTTTGTCATTGTCAAAGGCCCCGATTATAATTTACGCTACATTTACACGCGCTCCTATCTTCCTCGATTCTCGCTGTAGTAGATCTTTGGTCTTTATAATATAGTGAGGCTTGAAATTGTGCCTCGAGTGAAAGCGTGTCACATAAATAATATTCAGGATAGTTCCTATGCACCAGGAATTCCTGAGAGCTTCTGGTTGTCAGTAAGCTATTATTTATAAATAATACTTTGCTTTTGGTATTTTTCTGTGTCCTCAATCTTCGGCATTTTAAATGTCTTTTAACATATCGACCCATTTTCGCTCATTTGGATTTGCCCCAGCGAGGATTAATAGGTCAATTAGCTTTTCTCCAAGTTTCTTTCTCGATAGAGAATCTAAAGAACTATTAGAAAATGCATCAACTTAAAAAACGAGGTCCATAAATGATAAATCGAATGATTTAGTTTCTTCTGCGCTCGTTTTCATTAAAATATTTACTTTAAACTTTTCCCTTTGGAAGAGTTCGCAATCAGTTACGACGATACATAAATTTGAGCGATTTATCATGAGGTTTCAAAACGTGAGAGCGATAAAGCAGTTTTTAAAGGAAAACTTTACAAAAATACTAGAATCCTTGCTTTTCTATACGAAAAAATAAATAGCTTTATATTTTTTAATATATCTTAGAGACTCAATATTGACCTATTTTAAGCGAATTTGACCTAAATACATTTTTGACCACATCAATAAGGGGAAATTTTTTTTTTTTAATCTGGATAAAATTTGAAACCTTACGGTTTTTTGGGGTGCTAAGTACAAATTTAACGTTGTTTTTGACGACAAAATTTTTCCTCGGGTAGTTTACTTAGTACCAAAAGCTGTTTTTTGGCGATAACTCGAAAAATATTGGTCCTAATTTTTTTAAAATTAATTCCATTGTGTTTCTCGTCCAATTTTACATAAGAAACGATATCTAATTTTCAAATTTTTGAAAATTCATATCAGGGAAAAAAAATTGATTTTTTAATCTGGATAAAATTTGAAACCTTACGGTTTTTTGGGGTGCTGAGTACAAATTTAATGTTGTTTTTGACGACAAAATTTTTCCTCGGGTAGTTTACTTAGTACCAAAAGCTGTTTTTTGGCGATAACTCGAAAAACATTGGCCCTATTTTTTTTAAATTAATTCCATTGTGTTTCTCGTCCAATTTTACATAAGAAACGATATCTAATTTTCAAATTTTTGAAAATTCATATTTTGGATTCCTGAAGCCCTAGATCTGAGGTTACACGACCAAAATCATGATGAATTAATTCGAAATACAAAAACTGAGCTATGGGACATGAAAGAAATCGAAATAAGTAAGAAAAAAGAAAGTAAGTAGGTATTTAATAGTCTGTGAGACATAGATATTAGATATTTATGAGTTGGATGTCAACAAAGTTCAACAGGTCCTCATGTAATTAACGTATCGTGGAAGCAGATTTCCGCGTATAAAATCCAACCGCTCAAACCAGTTCCTCTTGAGCTAACTAACCCAGTTGCATTATTTAGTGATTATTATACCCTTTTTTATTCTCTTTTGAGCTCATGGAATTCCCGGAGGTAACCCTCTATTCAGCTGGATGAATAGATTTTGTATAAGCTTTTTGTAAACCTGCCCTGCCTATATTGAAACTGTCGTTGATTGATGGTGGGGTGTAATTGGACCGAAACTCGCTAACACCTTTGATGAATCGCCAGTGAACTTTCCAGATTTTGTCGAGTCATTTTTTTCTTCTTCTTCTTTTTCATCTTTTTGATGCTCTTTCGTTCACTAAATTGTGGTTCGACTTAGTATTTTAAAAAAAGGTTTAATGGCACCCTAAACTGAGTAAAACCCTGTTTGCTTGGCTTTCCTATCTCAATCCGTCATGGAGTTACTATTTTTTACTAAAAACACGTTTGTTGTATTTTACATTAAACCTTAAATATCTCAAGTTCCCTTAATAATTTCAATTTTCCGATACCATATTTGGAATCAGCGTTAAATTTTACGTTAAAAATTATAGTTTTTAACCATTCATGATGACCAAAAAGCCCAAACATTAGATTTTGCGAAATTTTGAAAAAGAAAAAAAAACAACTCTTTTGCAAAATGTTTTGTAAAAATGAATTTTTGTCGTTGTTTATTGCCATAAAAAAGGGCTTTGTGGTCATCATGAATGGTTTAAAACTATCTTTTTTAACGTAAAATTTAACGCTGATTCCAAATCTGGCATCGGAAATATGAAATTATTAAGGGAACTTGAGATATTGAAGGTTTTATGTGAAAAAACGTGTTTTCAGTAAAAAAAATCTTTAAAAAATCATAAATCGAAGACGGATTGAGATAGGAAACCCTAGCAAACGGGATTTTACTCAGTTTAGTGTGCCATTTGACCCTTTTTTTTTTTTTTTTTTTTTTTTTTTTTTTTTTTTTTTTTTTTTTTTTTTTTTGACATGCTAAGTCGAACCACCCTGTACATTTTGAAAAACCCGTTTTTTATGCATTTCCGTAAAAGAGAGTCATAAAGTTTCTAAATCTAATGGAATTGTTCGATCCGTCCCTAATGTGGTTTTGATTATTTTTATAAGGCTTGGGGGACTGTTTATCTTTTTTCTGGGAGACGAAACGTTTTGAGGAGGAGGGTAGACAGGAGATAAAGTAGGATGTTTGAGAGATTGTAAAGAGAAAAGGGAGGGATAGGACAACAAGCATCAGATTTACTACGTTTTTTTACAATACCGACATCATGTCAAATCCGGGCAAAAAAATAAAAAATAAAAAAACCTCTCTAAAATTAAAACCAAAAAATCCAGTGAAAATAGCCTAATGTTAGAAAAAAAAATTGAAATGTCAACAAAAAAATTGCCCGGTGGTTTCATCTGTATAAGGAGGGTGAGTTGGGTTTCGGTAATGCTTTCGTTCTTGGTCCAACCCTTCCCCCTCCTATATCGATCTACACCCTTCCTCACCAACTTTTACCCACCAAAACACTATCGCTTGATGACGTCACCGAATTCGGTTTGTTTTGAGCATTTTTTACTTATTCTCGATCTCCGTTACGCTTTTTTGTTAAATGATCAGCTTGTTAAACAATAAAATATTGTATTTCTTTTATATAGAAGTATGCATGTTGCTTTTCATGTCACGTAGTACAAAAAGGTCGAAATAAAAAGACTGATTTAGGCAGCCGTTTAATGTTTTTTTGACTCATATATAAATAAAATGATATTTAGGTTTAAAGTTGGATGTAGAGGGAGGTGGAGGGAGCTAGAAGTGGTGATAGAAGGGGAGGTAGAGGTGGAGGTAGAGGCGGAGGTAGAGGGGGATGTAGAGGGGATGTAGGGGGGATGTAGGGGGATGTAGATGGGGAGGTAGAGGGGGGAGGTAGAGGCGGAGGTAGAGGGGGAGGTAGAGGGGGAGGTAGAGGCGGAGGTAGAGGGGAATGTAGGGGGATGTAGAGAGGAGGTAGAGGGGGATGTAGAGGGGGATGTAGGGGGGATGTAGGGGGGATGTAGGGTATGTAGATGGGGGAGGTAGAGGGGGGAGGTAGAGGGGGGATGAATGGGGATGTAGGGGTGGATGTAGAGGGGATGTAGATGGGGAGGTAGAGGGGGAGGTATAGGGGGAGGTAGAGGGGGAGTATAGGGGGATTCAGGGGGGATGTAGGGAGGGATGTAGGGGGATGTTTATGGGAGGTAGAGGGGGATGTAGGGGGGATGTAGGGGGGTGTAGGGGGGATGTAGGGGGGATGTAGGGGGGATGTAGAGGGGATGTAGAGGGATGTAGAGGGGATGTAGAGGGGGATGTAGAGGGGGTGTAGAGGAGGATGTAGGGGGACGTAGAGGGGATGTAGAGGGGGAGGTAGAGGGGGAGGTAGAGGGGTAGGTAGAGGGGGATGTAGATGGGGAGGTAGAGGGGGAGGTAGAGGGGAATGTAGTGGGGGATGTAGGGGGGATGTAGGGGGTGATGTATGGGGGGAAGTAGGGGGAGGTAGAGGGGGATGTAGGGGGAGGTAGACGGGGATGTAGGGGGGAGGAAGAGGGGGATGTAGGGTGGGGGATGTAGTGGGGGATATAGAGGGGGATGTAGGGGGGATGTAGATGGAAATGTAGAGAGGTTGTAGAGGGAAAGGTAGATGGGGGAGGTAGAGGGAAATGTAGAGAGGATGTAGAGGGAAAGGTAGATGGGGAGGAAATGGGGCTGGTATAGGGGTGAGGAAATGGGGTTGGTAGAGGGAGAGGTAGAGGGGGGTGGTAGAGGGAAAGGTAGATGGGGAGGAAATGGGGCTGGTAGAGGGGGGAGGTAGAGGGAAAGGTAGATGGGGAGGAAATGGGGCTGGTAGAGGGATGAGGTAGAGTTATGTAGAGGGAGGTAGGGAAGGTGGCACAGTGTATATCGTGGAAATTTGGTGAAGATTCGGTGGTGTTTTACCGGAATCACAATTTTTAACTTTTTGGAAAGGCGGAACGCTACCGCGCCCCCAGTTATTCTAACATTAAAGAAGTCAATAATTGTTTTTTGGCAAATCGTTAATAACCATCAATCTTTATTAGCATTCCGGTCATTACTTACAAGAGGCCCTTTCCCACTTCTTATTGTCGACTCAATCTTGGCAACAATAATAAATCTGAATCCTAAGTCGGAGCTGTCGGATTTGTCGAACACCGGGGGAGAGTGGATGACGGAGTAATCCTTTTGAGCACCCCGTTCCCTTTTTCGTTCCAAATAAAAGACGGGAAAGACGAAAATTAAATTAACTTAATGAGCGAGTCCGAAGGAGGGAGTCTTTAGATAAAGCCTTAATCGTTCTTATGCTGTGCTAAACCCTCGTGTCCTATATGTCATGTGTTCAGCCGCCTGGTGGCAAATAAGGATTTCCAACCGCTGAAAAATCACGTTTTTTGCTCATTTACAGTGGAAAGGTCACGGAGCTTAATAGCCGATAAGGACGCTCTAGGGATCAATGTCACCCATTTTCGTTTTTTTAATTTTGTTCCCTTTTTTTTCACTTCTTTCAGTCTAAGTTGGTATTTACTCATGAATTGAATGGCTTTTTGACGGTCTGCCAAGTATGTACGTCAGACGTCAGGGACGTTTTTCCACAAAGAATTTTAAAAGGGTTTTAATTGAATTGGAAGAATAGGGAAGCCTCAAATAAAACATGACTTTGTGAAAGTTCTAAATTCAGGCCTCTTCAATTAACTCGAAATAATTAAAGCTGACAGTATTGATTTTAATCATTCCAGTAATCTTAGAGCACAATATCCGCATTTGCGGGGGAGGTCTAAAATCACATTTTCCATTTAACTAAGCCTCCGCTCACGCTTTCCCTCGGTTTTCCGGCCCTATTCACACAATATGAGCCCAAGCGTCCATTAGGCTATTATACGGCTATTAGTTATCAGCGGTCAGCTCCGAGTTTAACCTCCTCTCCGTCTTTTAAACCTAATTTCCTTTTTCAGCAACTCATCTTCGTTTACTGAAGTCAAAAGTTGGGGATCAAACTAGGGCAGTAACTTTCCCAAGCCAAGACCACCCTTCCGATTCAGTTATAAACAATCCATCAAAGGGTTCGTTGTAGTCGGATCGTATAGAGAGAGAGAGAAAATTGTGGAACCCCGAAAAGTTTCTCAAAAAGTGTGTTTTATTAGACCTTTTGCTGGGCGGAACGCTGCCCTTTGATCGAAAAATTCATTTTTTATCTTATATAAGTATTTAACCCACAACAACGCCCACTTCCCCACACCTCCCCATCTCCACAAAACGACTACCACCTCCCCGTCCTTATTCAGAGGGTGGCGATCAGGGTAATCAGAGTGCGGTGATCAGGGTAATTAGTCTACGGAGATCAGGGTAGTGAGAGGGTGGAGATCAGGGTAGTCAGAGGGTAGCGATCAGGATATTCAAAGGGTGGCGATCATGGTTATCAGAGAGTGGCGATCAGGGTATTCAGAGCGTGGCGATCAGGGTAATAAGTGGGCGGCGATCAGGGTAGTCAGATGGTAGCGATCAGGATATTCATAGGGTGGCGATCAGGGTATTCATAGATTGGCGATCATGGTAATCAGAGAGTGGCGATCAGGGTATTCAGAGAGTGGCGATCAGGGTAATAAGTGGGCGGCGATCAGGATATTCATAGGGTGGCAATCAGGGTAATCAGAGGGTAGCGATCAGGGTATTCATAGGGTGGCGATCAGGGTAATCAGAGTGCGGTGATCAGGGTAATTAGTCTACGGAGATCAGGGTGGTGAGAGGGTGGAGATCAGGGTAATCAGAGGGTGGGGATCAGGGTATTCAGAGGGTGGCGATCAGGGTAATCAGAGGATAGCGATCAGGGTATTCAGAAATTGGTGACTAGGGTATGCAGAGGATAGCGATCAGGATATTCAGAAGGCGGTATAAAATTATTTAGCCATTTCTGCTCATTTTCCAAGTGGTCCCATACTTTTAAGTGGAAGTATTTATTTTTATTAAAAGAAAAAATTCAGGCATATCGCTGCTGTTGATATTATCAACTTCAATCGCCTCTCCTGAAAAGTTCTAGTTTTCTTCTAATATTGAGAATTAAAGTAATTCCGCGTTCCCAAAGACAAGCGAAAATGTATTGATTAGCATATGTGCGATTTTCACCCAGGGGTGTCCTTAAATTCATGCTAATAAACGAAAATTAACAACATACGAGCAAAACGAAGATTAATGCTTTCCAGTATAAAACTCAAAACAAGAGCCATATTTCGAAAGATATAATTTTCAATTACTTAATTGGTATATTACACGGGAGCTTAATATTCCATCCCTACGAGTTGATTACACAATGATGACTGTCTAAAACCAAAGTTGTGGCTTTACAACCGCAGAGAGGGGAGACTTTAGGAAACTAATCCAAGAAATTTTACGAGTACGACTTTCTTGGAGAGCCTTCTAAATAATATCGCCTTTTTTTATTAGCTAAGCCTCTTTTTTCCTTATTATTGTAAATTATACAATTTGCTGTTTTTTTTCGAGAGCAATAAATTATTGATTTTCTCTTTAATAAAATAAAAAATCGTTTTTAATAGGCTGAGAAGTCACGAAAGAAGAAAAACGATAAAGAAACCTTAAATTGTGATGTAAGTTAATAAAATGTGTAACCCTGAAATTGATATGAGTGACCTAAAAATGTTGAAAACTTTTTGAAATTTTTTCCTTCGTGCGAGGGGTTATCACCGATAACTGTAAAAATAAATCCGTTTATAAGCGCTATTTAAGTCTCAAACAATTTGCCAGCAATAAAGAAAATTGAGTTTCCTCCTTTAACGATCCTTCGCTAACTTCCTCCCGATTAAATTATTTACTTTCAACGGCTTCCATCTCTGGGAGACTTTCTTTTTATTCACTCCTTTAAATTGAAGGCAGTAAAGGACTCGGAAAGGGTTGAGTGGCGAAAGAAAAGAACAAAAATAATAATCCGCCCTCAGATTGTAAAAACAGGATCCTTTCCGGTTTTCGAATGACGTTTAGAGCTCCTCACATTTCATAAAAAGACATCAAATTGCCAATTTTTTCGCCAAAACTTTGAAGAAAGCCCCTCTTGGAGGGATAAACGAGCGCGTGAAAAATATACATAGTGAAGTATGGTTGCGACAGTCGCATGCAGATAAAGACGAATGAGGCCCGCGTAGGCTAAAGTTACGTCATTTAACATCTCGTCACAAAAGGAAAAGCCTCCGAGAACATTTTATCCTCTTAGAAAACCAAATATGATAAATAACGTGACAAAACAAACTGATCCTTATTTAACGAGGGGATCAACATGCAAAAAAACGATAATCCAATCCATTATAAATTTTTTTTATAGGTAAAAAGTTTTTAAGAGTAGAAAACAACAAGTTTTGTCGATAAAGAATGTGATGAAGCCAATAACTATGGTACATGCAACTTTTTTTCACGTCAGGAAGTTAAAAGAGTAGCTTTCGACAAGTGAATAAAAGAGTTTTACACTTTATGATTTGGAACTATTTTCAGTTTTTGGCTTTTTAAGGGGTAGGTGATCAAAAAAAAATTTTTTTTTTTCATCTTATAAAATTATTTAACCTTTTTTTCTCATTTTCCAAGTGGTCCCATATTTTAATTTTGATGGGAAGTATTTATTTATATTAAAAGAAAAAATTCTTTCAGGCATATCGCTGTTGATACTTCAATCCGCTCTCCTGAAAAGTTCGCCACCTGGAGCGATTTTAAGGGCCCCTTAAACCGCAGCATTTTTCTTTGATATATTTCTCCAATATAATGAAAAAACTGTTGGTTTATTGGAAAAAATTCATTTGAATTTTAGCTTTAGAATACATTAATATAGGTCGCCATGTTTTTGTTTTTTTGAAAATCATAATTTTTATGACAAAAACAATAAAAGTCGAAAAAAAAAAAGATTTACAGGACGTGTATTATTATTCACTAAACTTAAAACGTAAGTTAGATTTTTCTTAAACAGCCAAATTTTTGTACGATCGGAGAAACCAAAAAAATACGCTCCCTATCACCACCACCGAAGGTCGAAATTTACAGGGTATCAAAATATTACTGCCTAAAGATTTCTCCGATTGCTCCCTAGCGCTCGAAACACTAGCGGATGTTTTAATAACACCCACCCCATCAGAGAGGTCTAACTGGCCCTTAAAAAGATGTTCTTTTATAATGAGGCAAACAGTTTCATTATCGATACACAAATTGCTAATTTGCGAGCGGTTTATTTATTTCTTTTTCCCACTCATTCAATTAAAGGAAGGCTGATTAAGCGAGCGAGACGTGATCCAAATGAGTCCCGTTTTATTTTATTGGATATCTACAGGTTCACCTGTGGAACCCTGGCGATTAATGACTCAGACGTTCGGGTTCTTGGCGTTCACCCTAATTTTATTCGCGAGTCGGAACATGATAAACGGATTCTTCCGATTTTAAGTGAACCGTTTAATAAAACAAATAAAAATCGAAATTTTTTTGCCGGCTCGATTTAGGATGGGCGACAACTTAGAAGGAAAAGGGGGCGTTTTTTCTTCATTACAGCATCAAAACAATGGAGATAACGTCACGTCTAATTGAAACGTCAAACGTGACGCTTTTAATGAAAAATTTTTAATCATCCACAAAATATCGAGGCATCGACATTTTCAAAATAAGTCACCAATTAGGTTCAAGTTGTAAAATTTTATGTAGACCAAGATGTCTCTTATTAAAGGGAAGTAATTGCGTTTATAAACTCAGGTTAACGGTTATATCCAGCCTTAACGTTAATTAATGTGTGATAAAACGGTGCTTTGCTTTCGTAGTTTTATAAAGGAATACTACTGGAATAATTGCAAAGAAAATCCCAAGGACTGTTTGAACAGAAAGAAAAAAACGGGAAGGAATCGGTTTTAAATAAAACGGGAAATAACAGCCAATGCATTTTTAATTTAGGCTGACCTTCTTTCATTTCTGATTATTAGTGAAAGCATCAAGGTTTTTATTTTCTTCCTCTCGAATTTTTACAAACGCAAATCAGTAACCAAAGAATATTTAGGTTTTTTACTGATCCCGTTAATTAAACTACCTGGCTAGAAGAATAAATTTTGACATGAAATTGACCAGATTATAGGCTATAAATAACTCTGAATGCAATTAAGAGATGATGGATGAGGTTGTGGACAGAATTCAATGCGTAAAAATTCAGCAAAAACCATGAGGTTATTTTGCTTTTCTTTTCCAGAATTAAGGAAAAAAGAAGGTTTAAGGGCACCCAATTTCATTCGATTTCATTCACCCGTTTATGATAGACGAATTCCCGAACTGGAACTTTTCAGGAGATGCGATTGAAGTATCAACAGTAGCGATATGCCTGAAAGAATTTTTCTTTTAATAAAAATAAATACTTCTACTCAAAATAAAAGTATGGGACCACGTGGAAAATGAGCAGAAATGGTTAAATAATTTTATAAGATTAAAAAAAAAAAAAAAAAAAAAAAAAAAAAAAAATTCACCTACAAGAGGAAAAAAAGAAAACTCGGTTGTTTATGTGTTTCGGAAAGATTGAGACGAGGGGCCGGTAAATTACACCCCGCAGTCAAATAACACCCAAGTGACTTTAATCCTGCTGTTCGGTCACTTCATCCACATTACAAAGGGCTTCATGTTTTTCTTTGTCTTTCCCCATTTGGATCGCTAAAGAAGCAAAAAAAAGTAAATATTCCAATATTGGAAAACCTAACCTCATTATTTTCGCTCCAATCGATAGATTATGGAAAAAAAAGAACTTCCAATTACCAAAGTAAAATTGGTTTTAAAAAAATTCTTCAAAAAACAAGAAGTAAAAATTCTGCAATTACTCACTCACATTATTAAGTTTCTTGTGGCCATGTTTGAAATTCAAGAACAAACAGTAAACTTAGAAACATGTGGGAATTATTTACCTCTGCAACTGACACAAAACCTTTTAAACTTTTTTAAGTGTTCATTTTAAAATATGAAGTCCCTTTTACAACTTGAGGCGGTTTCTCTCCATGTTAGGTATTCGACTGTTTCCATGCATGATTTTCTTCTCTCTCTATTTACTTAAAAAGTGAATTTTCGCAACAAAAGAAAAGTTTCCACATTCCTAATGCATAATTTACATAAAATTTTTTTATTTTAAAAAATTAATTGGAATGAAGAAATTCATTTAAATATTTGAATAATTTAAACATTTTCCCGAAAAGTGGTTAATCAGGTTAAATAGATGAATGATGAGCGACGAATCATGTAAATCCCATAATAACGTGGATTTACAATGAAATGTCACTTTAGGCATTTTTTCATGAGAATATATTAAACCTGTATGCTTAGTCGTTTTTTATCACCAATTAGATACATCCCGTTCGCTAATAGGCCACTATGAACACATTTTGACGGCAATGCTTTGGCAAAATCGAATTTAAATTTTTATAGAAAAAATAAATTCATAAGAGATAAATTCGACCATAACTCTTTCCAGGGTTAGCAATCTCTTGACAAGTTATAGAGGATTAGAAGACCAAATATGGCGAACATTCATTATAAAGTGTGCCAAATAAAAGGCACTTAAAAGTGTAAAATGTGGCGGATTTTCTGGAAAGTCTTATTTCAAAAGATTCCCTATTGGTCTTGAAATGAATCTATTAAGGCTAAGGTGAGAAGTTATTGTGGCTTTTCCCAGGGAAACTTGGAGTAAATGGTGAGTTAAAAGATAAAGCCTTTCTGTGCAGTCCCTTCGCTTTTAACACTCAATCTCACTCTTTTAGATTTTAAAAAATAAATTTTTTATGTTAGCTAATTAAAAAGTTGGGAGGAAACAATGAAAAGGTCTCAGTATAGTTGTGAGATTGTTTTCCAGACTGGAGCTAATCTCTGTATAAGGAGATCCGTACTGAATACGAAATCGAGTTAAAATCTCGTAACGAGTTGTCACTAACGTTAACCGATTTAACTTTCAGAGCATTTAAACTCAATTTAGTTGAACCCCCTTTTTAGTTTTGTTTAGAAAATCTCTATTCAATTTGTTGACAGACATCCATGAATAAATCACCGCTTCTCTCCTATTTAGACTTCTCGAGCTGCAAAAACTTTTGTTTTACTTTGGCAGAAAGGCCCTTATAAAAAATACTTTTTTTTTTATTAGGAATTAATAAAATGCCTTATATCTCATATACAAAGTGGTTCGACTTAGTATGTCGAATAAAAATTTGGCACACTAAAAGCAAGTTTGCTAGGGTTTCCTATCTCAATCCGTCTTTTTTCACAAAAAACCGTCAATATCTCAAATTCCCTTAATAATTTTGAATTTCCGATGCCAGATTTGGAATCGGCGTTAAATTTTACGTTAGAAATGATAGTTTTTAACCATTCAAGATGACCAAAAAGCAAAATTATTACATCTTAAAGTTTCAAGCTAAATAGCTCCTCAAGTAAATATGCTACACAATTTTTTTTTTTTTTTTTTTTTTTTTTAAGAATTTTTCACAGAAAACTGAAAATTTCTAGCCTTTAATATCTCAATCCGTCTTGGAGTTATGATTTTTATTAGTGAAAAACACGTTTTTTCACATAAAACCGTCAATATCTCAAGTTCCCTTAATAATTTTGAATTTCCGATGCCAGATTTGGAATCAGCGTTAAAATTTACATTAGAAATGATAGTTTTTAACCATTCAAGATGACAAAAAAGCAAAAATATTAGATTTTAAACTTTCAAGCTAAATAGCTCCTCAAGTAAATATGCTATACAATTTTTTTTTTCACATAAAACCGTCAATATCTCAAACTCCCTTAACAATTTTGAATTTACGGTTCCAGATTTGGAATCAGCGTTTTTTTTTTTTTTTTTTTTTTTTTTTTTTTTTTTTTTTTTTGGCCTTGCTAACAAGGCATTAGCCACATCTAGGAATCAGCGTTAAATTTTACGTTAGAAATGATAGTTTTAATCATTCATGATGACCAAAAAGCAAAATTATTAGATTTTAAAGTTTCCAGCTAAATAGCTCCCTAAGTAAATATGCAACAATTTTTTTTTTTTTTTTTTTTTTTTTTTTTTAAGAATTTTTCACAGAAAACTGAAAATCTGTAGCCGTCAAAATCTCAATCCGTCTTGGAGGTATGATTTTTCACTAAAAACACGTTTTTTTCACATAAAACCTTAAATATTTCAAATTCCCTTGATAATTCCGAATTTCTGGTGCCAGATTTGGAATCAGCGTTAAAATTTACATTAGAAATGATAGTTTTTAACCATTCAAGATTACAAAAAAGCAAAAATATTAGCTTTTAAAGTTTCCAGCTAAATATACTTCCCAAGTAAATATACTACACAATTTTTTTTTTTATTTTTTTTTTTTTTAAGAATTTTTCACAGAAAACTTAAAATCAAATCTCTAGCCTTTGATATGTAATTTTGGCAAAATTTTGAAAAAAAAAAAAAAAAAAAAAAAAAAAAAAAAAAAAAAAAATGAGTATCTAGTATGTATATGTATTTCTTTGGGGAGCTATTGTATTTAGCTGGAAACTTTAAAATCTAATAATTTTGCTTTTTGGTCATCATAAATGGTTAAAAACTACCATTTCAGATGTAAAATTTAACGCCGATTCCAAATCTGGCACCGGAAATCTCAAATTATAAAGGAAACTTGAGATTTTGACGGTTTTATGTGGGAAAAAAACGTGTTTTTAGTGAAAAAAAATCTTTGAAAAATCATAACTCGAAGACGGATTGAGATAGGAAACCCTAGCAAACGGGGTTTTACTCACTTTAGAATGCCATTCAACCCAATTTTGACATAAGTCGAACCAACATAAGGTCCCTGAAACCACAAGGGACCAGAAACATCCACTTGGTTTAGTGTTTCAGGGTTATGCTGGGCGGGTATTTCATCAAATTGGCCAATGAGTCATTTGCTGTAGCTAGAGAAAGTAAATGAGAGGAAAAACCCATTTTTTTAAATCTTTTTTTCAATTTTGAGAATTGGGGCTTTCTAGAGGATCAAAAACCTTAAATAATTATCTCTTTATCAAGGTTTGCTCTATCATTTCAGTGCCTTAAATGAATGCAAAATGTCATTTTTCACCCAGAAATCCATGTCCAAAAAAAATTGCTTTTAACGGAAGAGCAAGTTTAAATTTGATGTGAAATTCAGCCGGTGAGGGGAGGAGATTAGGTTTGATGCCAAGGTACTGTTGCAAGGATGTAGTGGGATACTGGAGGTCAATGCCCGCCCGCCCCTTACATCTTTGCACCAATTCTAGTATCAACCTCTAATATAAGTAAACACAGGGTCCTCTTTCTCATCTCGTCCAAATTAAAACATTAGCGATTTATTTTTAATTTTCAACATCCTAAAATGGTTTAAAAATAGAAGCCAGAGAACGCTTTATTTGTGAATTCTTTCAAGATAAGGTCAGAAGTATATCAAGCAGAAACTTTACAAGAGGTCGTTTGTATTTGAGCTGTGTAACGGATTCTGGCCATTACTCATTTCGATATTTCCCCATTTAAGAGCGGATATTTTCTATAAAATTTCCTTCCAGCCCGCCCGTTTCGGAAGGAAGATCCTCCTACTTCATTTTATGACGGGAAACTCAAAACAAAGGAGAGGGAGAAGGAAAAAATCGAGTTGGCGAGTATATCCCGGGAGAGAAATAATAAGAGAAGGGAATTCTGAGGGAAAAAAAGGCGGAAAATTCAGAGTCTTTCGTCACAAATGAACTCCTAATTTGCCTCAAGCAATTAAACCTAAAAGCGAGCCGGCAAAGTGATTGCTTTGCTCCCAGCAATAAAAACTGTTAAGCCGAACGGATTTATCTTGCCCTTATTTCCGTTTGGTTTTCCCTATAATTGAATTCATACTTACAACTTAAATATCCAACATGACGTTTCAAAAGTATTGGTCCTGGAGCTTGCCCAGAGACACGAACTTTCTCAAAGGTCTACAGATTTCGGGGGATCCATAAATTTCACCCAAACACATTATAATTATTTAATTAGTTAATTAATTAATTTATAGAAAATTTTTTTTTCAGTCATAACTTGAATTTGGTGATAATTTTGTGAAAATGGGACTAATTTCACTTAAACACATTATAATTACCTACCTAATTAGTTAATTAAATAATTAATTAATTTTTGAAAAAAAAAAAATTTCAATCATAACTTGAATTTGGTGATAATTTTATGAAAATGGGACTAATTTCACTCAAACTCAATATAATTACCTAATTAATTAATTAATTAATTTTTGAAAAAAAATTTTTTGCAATCATAACTTGAATTTGGCGATAATATTATGAAAATGGGAAAATTAAGTTAATTAGTCATAATTACCTAATTACATAATTAATTACCTAATTAGTTAATGAAATTTAATCGGGATCACGTGAAGATTATTTGGTTAAAATTTGGTGAAGATCGGACCGGTAGAAAGCCCGTAGCACATTTTTGCAAACTTTATACAGACATATCTCCGCCATTTTGTCGAATTTCAAAAATCGCTCTCGTCACTTTCAAGATAACCACGAAAGGAAGATTTTGTGAAAATTTCGTGAAAATCGGATGAAAATTGTGGCCGTGAAGTGTTCCGGAAAAAAAGGCGACGGACGGACGGACGGACGGCCGGCACCACAGACAAAGTCATGTCCGACAAAGATCAAAAGTCAGTTTGACCCTAGGGGGTCTAGAAGACCCTTCCCCAAAAACCCGAATCCGACGGTATTACAATAACTTCTCTTTGAGAAAGTTAAAAAGGTTTCGTTAATCCATTTCTTGAGTGTTTTCTGACCATAAAAATCGAAGGAAAAATAAAAAAACAATTTAATTCGCAACCGTTGATAAAATAACAATTTAAAGACTCTTAACATTGTCTCTGACAAAGTTTAACTCTTAGTGAATAAATTTTATATAAAATAGGTCGCTTGTGCGATTTACGAGTCGCCTAAACGAGACCCCCTTTTAGTGCTTAGGAGTTTAGAGCTCTAACCTTTGATAACACACTTGACCCATTGCACGCACTTATCCGACTTCTTTGGTTTTTCATGATTTCCCAGTTCAATTAATGCTTTAAATTGTTCAAACGATAATTTAAGTTTTTCTCAATTTATAGAGGTCAGAGACAAAATGAGTGTTTTTGTGTTCAAACGTGATTTTGAGGCATTAGGAACTTTTTGACGCCAATTTTCATACAGAACAAAATTTTGCTAAGACTTTGAGCTTTTTAAATCTTTATAGAACTTCCGGATAAGTTGAAAATTGTGGGAGTTATGGACTTTTAAAGATTATGATGAATGGAGCCTGGGTACACCACTGTGAATGAAGTAAGTCCACCCAGTGTCACGATTAAATCTGTGTTTTTGACTTCAAACGTGATTTTGAGGCATTAGCAACTTTTTGACGACCAATTTTCATATAGAACAAAATTTTGCTAAGACTTTGAGCTTTCTAAATCTTTATAGAACGTCCGGATAAGTTGAAAATTGTGGGAGTTATAGACTTTTAAAGATTACGATGAATGAAGCCAGGCACACCACTGGGAATGAAGTAAGTCCAGCCAGTGTCACAATGAAATCTGTGTTTTTAACTTCAAACGTGATTTTGAGGCATTAGGAACTTTTTTACGACAAATATCCATAAAAAACAATATTTTGCTATGACTTTGAGCTTTCTAAATCGTTATAGAACGTCCGGATAAGTTGAAAATTGTGGGAGTTGTGGACTTTTAAAGATTATGATGAATGAAGCCTGGGCACACCACTGTGAATGAAGTAAGTCCACCCAGTATCTCGATTAAATCTGTGTTTTTGACTTCAAACGTGATTTTGAGGCATTAGGAACTTTTTGACGACCAATTTTTATTAAAAACAAAATTTTGCTAAGACTTTAAGCTTTCTAAATCTTTATAGAACGTCCGGATAAGTTGAAAATTGTGGGAGTTATGGACTTTTAAAGATTATGATGAATGAAGCCTGGCCACACCACTGTGAATGAAGTAAGACCACCCAGTGTCACGATTAAATCTGTGTTTTTGACTTCAATCGTAATTTTGAGGCATTAGGAACTTTTTGACGACCAATTTTCATAAAGAACAAAATTTTGCTAAGACTTTGAGCTTTCTACATCTTTAAAGAACGTCCGGATAAGTTGAAAATTGTGGGAGTTATGGACTTTAAAAGATTATGATGATTGAACCCTGGGCACACCACTGAATAGAGTAATTCACCCAGTGTCGCCATCCGGCTCATCCTCAGAGGTGCATTCTAGAGGATCACACTGATAATCTGCCTTTTACAAACAAACAATGGGAACAAACAAAAATGCATTTAAAATCTGAAAGATTCTACCAAACAAAAAAAAAATTTATCAAAGAAAAGTAATGTTTTGTTTCTTAATAAGCTGTTCTTATCGGTTTTACGATTTCATTAAAAGGTTTAGGTGCCAGAAAAAACCCCACTTCGTAAATAAACAAAAAAGTCCATTATTTCCGAGTTGTGTTTGACTTAAAAATGCTTGATTTGAATTAGAAGCCCTCTTAAAATGGTTTTAATTACAATGTGATTCATTCGCCTTCTCTTGTACTTGATTAGCTCAACCAAATTGAGAAGCTCTCCTTTCAATCTCTTTGAAGGGAGGGGAAAAAGAACGAAGAATTCACTCAAGAGAAACACCATCTGATTGAAAGGATGTTTTTCTTCCCCACCTCTCCGACTTATAAACTCGAGACCTATTTATTTATCCTACACTTCTATTTTTCGGCCCAAAAATCAAGACATTAAAAAAAAATTGGTGGAACAGGTATTTCATAGGAAGTAGATACGTTGCAATCAGGAGCCAAGAAGCCTATGTATCATTTCAACCGTTGTGATATCATCACGAGATTATCAGTGCGATCCTCTGCACCTTTGAGGATGAACCGACGGATGGCGACACTGGGTGGACTTACTCCATTAACAGTGCTTCATTTCTCAATGATAATCTTTAAAAGTCCATAACTCCCACAATTTTCAAGTTACCGGGACGTTCTATAAAGATTTAGAATGCTCAAAGTCTTAGCAAAATATTTTTTTTTATAGATATTTGTCGTCAAAAAGTTCCTAATGCCTCAAAATCACGTTTGAAGTCAAAAACACAGATTTAATCGACTGGGTGGACTTACTTCATTCACAGTGGTGTGCTCAGGCTTCATTCATCATAATCTTTAAAAGTCCATAACTCCCACAATTTTCAACTTATCCGGACGTTCTATAAAGATTTAGAAAGCTCAAAGTCTTAGCAAAATTTTGTTCTTAATGAAAATTGGTCGTCAAAAAGTTCCTAATGCCTCAAAATCACGTTTGAAGTCAAAAACACAGATTTAATCGACTGGGTGGACTTACTTCATTCACAGTGGTGTGCCCAGGCTTCATTCATCATAATCTTTAAAAGTCCATAACTCCCACAATTTTCAACTTATCCGGACGTTCTATAAAGATTTAGAAAGCTCAAAGTCTTAGCAAAATATTGTTCTTTATAGATATTTGTCGTCAAAAAGTTCCTAATGCCTCAAAATCACGTTTGAAGTCAAAAACACAGATTTAATCGACTGGGTGGACTTACTTCATTCACAGTGGTGTGCTCAGGCTTCATTCATCATAATCTTTAAAAGTCCATAACTCCCACAATTTTCAACTTATCCGGACGTTCTATAAAGATTTAAAAAGCCTAAAGTCTTAGCAAAATATTGTTTTTTATGGTTATTCTTCGTCAAAATGTTCCTTATGTCTAAAAATCAAGTTTGAATTCAAAAACACGATTTAGCGGTTTTTTTTGTTTGCTTGTGAAAAGGTTCAAAAGCTTGAAACTGTCATGTTAAAGGCACTTTTCGGCCCAAAAATCAAAATTTAGAAAAATTGGTGGAGCACGTATTTCATAGGAAGTATATCTTGAGGCTATAAAAAGGGGTCTTGATACAAGAGAATGAAACATCCACCCCCGTAATATTGCCTTCCCATCTAAAAGCCACCCTATAAGTCACTTAAACGAGAAAAATTTGTCCCGTTTTCAATTGCGTGCTATGCCACGATCGAACCGTTTTTACGTCTCAAGAACATTGACCCAATTTTCGAATTTTTAATTGTTCCAAATGGGAGAGCATAAATCTTCGAATTTCCAAACCCTTTTTACATCATCGATTTTATTAAAATAATAAAAACACCCTAATTTATCGCTTCCTCCCACCACAAACAGTTGTGCTGACTGGCCTCCGAATATCTTGTAATCGAAATAAGCCTTGTAGGGATGAAAGAGGATTTGGAAGGAAAAAAGGGGACGATATTGTAAGGAAATCCGATGATCCCATACATGAAATATTCTTACCAGTTACTTCTGCTACCCTTTCACCCTTAACATCAAAGGAAAAACTTTGATAAACTCCTAATTTCCTCAACTTTTTCTCCAATTGTAAACATGATACGAAACGGTTTTGTGACAAGCCAAGTTTGAAAACCCTTTCAGCACATTTTAGAGAAAAGCTAACTTTAACATAATTACTTTTTGATTATGTTTAGCAAAGAAAATTAGCTTCATAACTTTTTTTAAAGGTGAGACTTATTTTTCGTTGTTATCTTTTTTAATTTCCTGCCTTTTGATTTCCTGAAAAAATAATAATCTCGTCAAAGCAGCTCCCATCTCTTTGCAAGAACGTAATTACGATTTAGAACGAACTTAACTTATTGTAATAATAATTAATTTTTATCTTAAAAAAAAAAAAAAATTAAAATTTAAGAAAAATTTCATGTTTTTCTCCAATGTATGTATATACATTTGAGATGATTTGAAATGAAAAAATTTGTTTTCTTTTTTTCAGTGATTTTGGGCAGAAATTGACAAAAATTGGCATATTTTATGAGCTTTTTTCATTCTCGAATTTCGTCAATTGGGAAGAAATCGACAAAAATTTGGAAGGAAAATATTTAATTCTACATTCAAGTCGTAAAATACTCCTATTTTCGTGAATTTCTGCCCAATATCACTGAAAAGAAGAAAATTAATTTTTTCATTTTTTTTTTCATCTTCAAATCTTCATAAAAATTGATATTTCCAGGTTTTTCGGGGTGCTCAGTTCGAATATGATGTTTTTGGCGAGGAAAGTTTTCCTCAAGTAGTTTCCTTACTTTAAAGTGGTTTTTTTGGGATAACTCAAGAAATAATAGTCCTAGAATTTTTTAAATTATTCCATTGCATTCCTCATAGCATTTCACATAAGAATCCATATCGTTTTAGTCAACTTTCAAAAAAATGAATTTTCGCTCGTTCCCAACTACAGTTCAATAGTAGGGTCAAAGCGGTCATCATATTTTGCTTTTTTGGCCCAAAATAGGGGGGGTTACGATTGAACTTTTTTTCCTGCTCCTTCGTCCAAACGAGATAGAAAAATTATTTTGGCTTTCCGGGTCGAAAATCTAAAATAACTTTATAGATTCAGAAACTACATCAAAAATAAAGGTGAGTTACCATTTAACTTTTTTCTCTATCGTCAACCGTTTTCGAGTTAACCTGGGGGGACACTAGTAAGTTGACACCCTGTATAACCAATTGGCCGATTCGCCCCAAGCGGAAGTTTTTATAACACCCACCCCATCAGAGAGGTCAAACGGGCCCTTAATGTAAATCGTTTTGTATATGTTTAATAAACGTCGTGATTCTATCGGCCTCGAGTTTCAAAACAATAATAATTACCGGTGCGACTACTTCTATGTGCATGCTCAAGTAGAACTGCGTCCGGGGCGAGCCAAGCGCGACGTCCAGTTGAACTAAATGGGGGTTGATAGGGCTCCGCAGATTATAATCAACTTGTGAGAAGTGACTCCTTAACAAGCACATGTTAGCCTGCATTCCTTTTAAAAATAATGGAATTCATTGAAACCTCGATTTTATCACCGTTACCTTTTACTTCCGCTAATGCAGTTAGTCTCCAAGTTATTCGATATAATAAAATCTCGTTTGTAAATTACGTAAATTAAACTTCAACACCTTAAGGGATACCTCTGCTATAAAATTGAAAGGAAAAACTGTTCCAAAAAGTCTTTGAGCATGAATTCGATCAAAAAATTAATTTTTTTTAACCTTATAAAATTATTTAAACATTTCCGCTCATTTTCCAAGTGGTCCCATATTTTTATTTTGAGTGGAAGTATTTTTATTAAAAGAAAAAATTTTTCAGGCATATCGATGCTGTTGATACTTCAATCAGCTCTCCTGAAAAGTTCTATATTTGCACAATTTTTCAGAAATGTCGAATCCTGAGACCTTTACAGAATTGAGGTCGAGGCTAAAATCTAAAAAGTACATTTTCATAAAACACATCCTGGATTTAACATTGCATTTATAATTGTCAGAAAATGTTAAATTAATTTTTTTCGCGAGAAAAAAAAAAAAAAGGAATGCGAAATTGTCTGTTCTCCATAGAAAGCATTGCGATAGCCGACCTCTGTCAGAATAAATTGTTTTTGAGTCTATAGAGTGGAACGTCGGTTCTCGATATGTATAGTATTTATTTTGCCATTTTGTGAAATCGAGCCGCAGTTTCCCAAATATGGAGGCAACGTTATTGACGAGTCATCTTTTATCGTAAAGGCTAGCCAAGATTTATTTCGCTGTATAATACGTTAGAAACGCATTAATATTCTTATTGGATATTGTTAATACGTCATCGCTTTTCAGAGAACTTTATTTTTCGTTAAAAACGAGGGGACTTCCTAAGTCATGTTTTTGCCGGTGTAGCTGTTGATTCTGTCCGTCTACAAACAATCGAGGCGGCTCGAGGAAAAAAAAATCGATCGATTGTTTTTAGCAGAGACACGTAGTAAACAGAGTAGTAAAGCGATTCCTTCAGAGGTCACCACCCACACAAAGTTTTCTTTTCTTCTTTTCTAATTAACACAAAATTTTGAAGATGATAACATCAAAAATCACCTCTCTTTCAACATACAAATTCACATTTTAAAGGGCAGACTAATTAGATTCTTACGGACCGCTGATCTCTCCAATTTACCTCCTAACGATCTTGTTTCTCCAATCTTTGTTTCGCTAAAATTAAGGTTAGGAATCAACTGTTAACAACATTGGTTCCCAAACTGGGGGCGTAAGGTGTCCCCAGGAGGGGCGTGGGCAAGCTCATAATTTTTTTTTTTTTTAAATATCGTCAAACACCTCAAAATGAACAAAATATTTATAAGGCTATTTTTCATTAAAAACCTTAAAATCAACATGTTTAGAGCCGAATTTTCGTCAAAAACCTCAAAATCAACATTTATAAAGCCTAATTTTCGTCAAAAAAAACCCTCAAAATCAACATTTAAAAAGTCAAATTTTCGTCAAAAACCTCGAAATCAACATTTAAAAAGCCAAATTTTCGTCAAAAACCTCAGAATCAACATTTAAAATGTAAAATTTTCGTCAAAAACCTCAAAATAATCATTTATAAAGCCTAATTTTCATTTTAAAAAACAACCTCAAAATGAACATTTAAAAAGCCGAATTTTCGTCAAAAACTTCAAAATCAACATTTAAAAAGCCAAATTTTCGTCAAAAACCTCAAAATCAACATTTAAAATGTAAAATTTTCGTCAAAAACCTCGAAATGAACATTTATGAAGCCTAATTTTCATTAAAAAAAAAAAAAAAAAAAAAAAAAAAAAAAAAAAAAAAAAAAAAAAAAAAAAAAAAAACCTCAAAATCAACATTTATACAAACAATTTTCGTCAAAAAATCTCAAAATCAACTTTAAATTGACAATTTTTCGTCAAAAACCTCCAAATCGTGGTCATAAGTGCCAATTTTTTTGTCAAAAAATCTCAAAAATCAACGTTTAAAGTACAATTTCTTTTGTCAGAAACCTAAAAATCAACATTTTAAAACCTAAATTTCCTTCAAAAACCTCAAAGTTAACATTCAAAACATTTGGGGGACGCAAAGGTTTGTTTAAAAGGGGGGCGCACCGTGAAAAAGTTTGGGGACCCGTGGTTAACAATGACTGCTGCTCAAAAATCATTTGATTTCTTTAATCAAAATATAAACTGGATTTGATACTTCGTGGTATTTCTCCTAAAGAGCAAAACTGTCGCCATCGAAAATCCTCTTTCATCAAATCCTATTTACGGAAAAATGTACTTCCCACGTCGTGTCGATTCCACCAAATTTAATCTTCCTTTTGAAATCAAACGAACGGTATCAAAAGGAATGAGTCACCATATAAATTCGAAATACGGACGCGTGTTGAAAGAGAGACTCGTAGCAAGAGAGAAAAAAAAAAGAAGAAAAAGCGTAGGCGCTAACACTTCGAACAAGGCCTAAGATTTCAGTCACTCCCATGTAAAATAAACAACAACAAAATTTAACCCCTGGAACATTTATAATGGATATGGAAGCATTTATATTTCTGACATTCTGTCTGCGATTTCGATTATATTCCGTCGGAGAATTCGAGATTGGCAAGGAGGTCAAGAACCGAAAGCAAACAATCGTCTAAGGATTCGCCTGCTAACTATCCATGGAGCACTTAATAGAGATGATATCGTCATAAGTATACGTTTGAACCCCCTCTCCGTTGCATCCCCTATCAATCATATGCAGAACCGTTGCCATAGATGATAATTAGACAATGGAAAACAAAAGAATTTTTTTCCTCAATCTAAATTAGCCTTGGAAATCCTACTTTAGACTACTTTTTAAGCCTTTACACGTGTTTAATGTATTAGAAAGTTTGACACTTGTTAATGGCAAAGTGAACTTATTAATATGTGTCTGAAAGCGGACGGGAACGCTCTGCTTAATTATGGAGAATGACTAGTAAATAATGATGTAATTTAAATGAATTTTCTATAATATGTGAACTTGTGGGGGGGACTGCGAAGTTCAGGTTTGGGTGTATACCTTTGGTGCTAAAGACAACTCGTCATAATGTCAACTAAAACATAATTTTCAACTTTTTATGGCCAGTTGTATTTGAGTATTTTAAAAAATACTTTATTATTTAAGTAAAAAAAAGTTTATTTTTCGACTGTTCATAAAAACTCTGTCTTCTCGTCCTAAAATGGCGGTTGGGAGGTGAATGACGTCATCTCTTCTCCACTTTTCTTAAGTCCTCAGCTCTTAGAGTAAGAAGAGAGATGACGTCATTTAATTCCCTCCCCATTTTGGAACGAAATGCAAAGTTTTTAGGAAAAAAATGTCGAGTTGTAGGCATGTTAAAATATAATCTATAGGACGAATATAAGCTCTTCTCTTTTCTGCCATTTTATGACGAGTTGCTTTTAGGACGAAAGGACGTTGATTTTTTCTTTATAGTGGAAAACAGAGTGGACAAAAGTTCTGCCAATCACTTCAACGGACTGCATAAAAAACTGGCTCCACGCCCGAGTAAATATGCACTTTCCTTGGGGTTCTTGCTCCTTTGGGAGAGTGGATTCTATTTCGTGTATAAAGTTTTCCTTCATATAGACGTTTTCCCTACCTGATATGAAACGCAGGACTTTTTATGGTTAAAAATTTTACATTTCCAGAAGCTGCTTACTAATTAATATCCCCATAAAAATTTTATTTTATGTAACAAGTACGTAATTAATCCCTTTGAAAGAACATAGAATGGGAGGAGGACAAAAAACAGCTAATGCCCTGTTTTTCAGCTCCTCTTTTTTTTCATTCTTTTTATAGATCATTAAATTGAACTGTTGTCATAAATGCTGTTGGTAGAGAGCTGATTTAAAACCAAAAGAGCATTGTGCTGAGAACAATAGACCGTTTTAGCAAGGCGCGCCTCCGGTGTTTTACATATTTTTTCAGACTTGAACCTTCCCCTAACCCTATAAATCTTAACCCTTAAGGTTCTAAAGCTTTCTGGCTATTCAGGATTTTAAATACGATGGCGTAACTAGAACGGTTTTGATTGTTTTAAACTTTTCGACGCTTCATTCATCCCTCGAATCTCTTCAACATGCGTCGAGTGTCTCTGTTTCATAATTAACTGTAGAACTTGAGATTTCCCGGGAGAAATTTGTATTCAAGTATGTACTACCAATGAGAGGCCTCCTCGAAGGCCGATTATACACTAATGGAGCCTAAAGACCGATAATAAAGTTTAATTTGAGAAGGCTCCTTAAGCTACCAGTGGGTTTTTTAATTTTTTTTTTCTATTTCGATTTTTTCTTTTTTTTCTTTTTTCTTTTTTCTTTTCTTTTTTTTTTTTAAATCTTATAGTATTATTTAACCATTTTCGCTCATTTTCCAAGTGGTCCCATATTTTTATTTTGAGTGGAAGTATTTTATTTTTATTAAAAGAAAAAATTTTTTCAGGCATATCGCCGCTGTTGATAACTTCTCCTGAAAAGTTCTAGTTTTCTTAGGGAGTTCGTTTCTCTTAAATGGCTGAATGAAATCGAACAAAATTGTTCACTTTTTTTTCTTCTCTTCAAAACCAAATAAATTTTTTTTTTTTTTTTTTTTTTAAAGCCCTACGTCAGTTCTTTGATAACTAAGATCGATATTGATAAACACGCTTGTAAAATTTCAAAAAAAAAAAAAAAAAAAAAAAATTGAGAATTAAAGTAGCTACGTGTTCCCAAAGAAAAGCGAAAATGTATTGATTATAGGGGAGGATCCCACCCATGGATGCCCTTAATGAAAAAAAGGAAGAACCGCAAGAAAAGGTCTCTCAGTCAGGGGCAACCGTCCTCAGCCTTGTCACGTAATTTGCGTCAATGACATTGAGGATTTTCTCCGTATAATCATTTGTGATTCAAGCAATGATGAGGCCTCATGGTCCCCGATCGTTAGGAGAATACCAAACTTTTTCTCTCCTTATCGTCCGAATTAAAAAGTTCCGGACAAAAAAATAAGAGACAAAGAAAACCGAAAGTAATCGCTCTATAATAGTATTATGGAAGCGGTGAATAGCTCGAAAGGGAATATCTAAAGTGAGAAATTGCTTGGAAATAAAGCTCGACGGCGGGAGAGCGATTCATTTCACTTTTGTCTTTTCATCATCCGGGAAAAAGGGCTTTGCCGTTTCATTAAAGTCTAGCGGAGCTTTGTTCCTCCACGCCGATACTTAATTCTCTCACCTCTATTGAAATTTTTGCATTTCTTCATATTTGCCACTTTGAAGGAGTCAACTTACCTAAAACAAAAGAAAAATCGCTAATTAGTACCTATAAAGTGAACGATTGTGAAATAGTCTGTTTAAACTTGTCAAGGAACTTAGTCGCATATGATGTGAGGTGACCTCGGGGGTCACTCTGGATAGCCGTCAGTTTGAGTAAAATTTTGGCTCAAAGCCAAGCGAACAACAGCTGGCGTTTATTTTCAATATTTGATCAAAATGTGCTAATGGAAATGCATGGTCAATTTATTCCGAACAATCTGGAGGCTGGGTGAATCAAGGGACGTTTCTCAAGTTCGAAAATTCTCAAGTTTTTTCGGATAATCTTGCCAAAGAGTGCGTTAGGCAAATTGTTCGACGAAACCGCACCGATAACTTTTGAGGAAACCGCAGGAGAAGGAATCCGCCCCGGTTCCCTCTTAACAAATTGGTGTTGAACTATAATACATTATTGCCCGTTGCTATTAGCTTTCAACACCAATCCGTCCTTTTCGGCCTGCAAAGCAAGGCCCCTTAAATTACAACCGAACACGCCAACTTCTACTTCATTAAATTAATCATTAAACAAAATTTTTAACCTCAATAGGTAAAAATGCTTGGGCTCTTGAATTTTTTAAAAATATCGATTTAAACACGAAAACCAATGAAAAATGACAAAAACGACCGTACTTTTGGCCCAAAATTTAATAAAATATGTACAAAAGTGATGGTTTTTCCGTCCAAAACGGGTTCTAAATGTTTAAAAGTGTGTTGCAATAACCAAGAAGGTTGCCTAACCTTTATTGTTATCATTTTATCGCAAGACTATCAGTGTGATCCTCTGGCGTGGACCTTTGAGACTGAACCGATAGGTGGACTTCCATTCACAGTGGTGCGTCCTTCATTTATTAATAATAAAATTTCCCTGTTTTTTACTTTTCCCTTTGGACAACTTGGTCCGATTGTACATAGTTGGCTAAATATGAAATTTTACGTCGATTTGAAAAATGCGGATTTTTGTTTAAAAAAATCAATCTGTAGGAGGTGATCAGGAATTCAGAGGATATTCCCACGCTCTCACCAGTTTTAATGAATGTCTTAGGGTTGGGGGAGTGTATCGAGGAAATATGAAAGGGATATCCCGAGTTAATAAAAGGCTCGGATGCTCCGGTGATAAAGCCTTTGATGTACGAGACGACCCTATAATAGAGGGTACACGTAAATTTAAATGAAGTTTCCGCGAGCGGGATTTTGACGTCGAAAACCTCCGTCGCGCTTTTCTGACCCCCTCACGCGATAAATCACATTCGAAAACGCCTTTGAGAGACCTCGGGGTGTTTTATCGAGAAGAGCTAGTCTCTGGCTTTAGTCTCAAAGGGAGATTAATCGGATTTTGCCCACCGTCTTCAGCCTCATTTAAAGCAGACCCCCGGAATCGTATTCGATTTACCAAAATAAACCCTTGATTATAAAGAGGTCCTCGACTCTTAATGCACAATGTAAAATGATAAATCGTTTAACACGTGTTCTTTTGGGATATTTCGAGAATAATAGAGAAACGTAAAGGCACAACGTTGATAGAAATAGGTCAGAACCGATATGCAAAAAGCAATACTAAATTCTAAATAACGACTAACTTATTCCACTTTGTCATTTTTAAATGGCTTGCAAACTTGTATGTATGTTCACATTTCAACATCGCCAACGTGCCCCCAACCAATGAATTCAGACACTAAAACCTAAATGGAGAATCTCAAAATCGTTCAAAAAATTCGTTTTTTTTTTTTTTTTTTTTTTTTTTTTTTTTTTTTTTTTTTTTTTTTTTTTTTTTTTTAAATTTTTTTTTCATCTTATAATTTTAACAATTTCCGCTCATTTTCCAAGTGGTCCCATATTTTTATTTTGAGTGGAAGTATTTTTATTAAAAGAATAAAAAATTTTCAGGCATATGCTGTTGATACTTCAATCCGCTCTCCTGAAAAGTTCTAGTTTTCTTTTTTGGGGAATTCGTTGAATGAAATTTTTCAAGTCACCCTTTTTGCACAAAATAAATCTTTTATTTTATTAACTTTTTAAAAAAATGATAGAAAAAGGTCAAAACAAGAAAACTGTCGATATAATCGAAGTGTCTTTTGAAAAACTCCAACGACATTTGGATGAAAATGGGCCACATATTATGGCATTTTATGAATCCTCTGTCTTTTCTGTCTTATTTTTGGTTCAACTCGTTTGTGTATTTTACAATATTTGAAAAAGTGTCTACTCCCCTTTCACAAGCTTAAAATGCCTCCTCCTCATCTAACACAAATTTCGTAGGCATGATAACGTTCTCCCCTGGGTTATCGCATGCTAACCTCTTTTGTTTTCATCCGAGCAAACTTTCACGCTCATAAAACCCGAAATTTTATTTTCAATCTAAACTTAAAACACAAATTTCCTACGCTCTACATATTTCCCGTATAATTCGAGGCTGGAACTATGTAGGAAAATCACTTGGACCTTAATAGGAGGTCTATCCGCGATGAAAGATTAGACGCAAAGCATTAAGAAACCTCAACAATTCGCTGAAATACCAAACGGACGCCGATAACTCCTGCAGATTGAAATCTGATCATTTTTTCAAGCGAGAAACGTGTTTTGACTTTACTATTCATGCCAGAAGGAAATTATCGTTTAAAGTTCACAAAATCCTCAGAAGCTAGTCATCCACACTTTCCAATCATTTAAAGCGTTTCTGAGAATATTTTTAAAAAAATTGTATATAATCATGAAATTACGGTCAGGGTTGTCAATGATTAAGCCGGGGAATCGAAATATTGCATATTTAATCGACGTGAAAGTGTAATATGTGGTATAAAAAGAACAATCTTTCAAAATAACAAACGAAATGATATATAATCTTAAATTTTGGGGAGGGGCGATTTGAGCAACGCAAGAAAACTAAAACTTTTCAGGAGAGCGGATTGAAGTTTAAGTCAACAGTGGCGATATGCCTGAAAAAAAAATTCTTTTAATAAAAATAAATACTTCCACTCAAAATAAAAATATGGGACCACTTGGAAAATGAGCGTAAATGGTTAAATAATTTTATAAGATTTAAAAAAAAATGAATTTTTTGATGAAATTTCACCTACGGGTGCCCTAATACCGTTGCTAAGTTATGGGTCTCTATAATTTGAGCTTAGTGTACGAAAATTTTCACATTTAAAAAAGAAAGATAATATACGACGGGATAGTTGAACATTAACTCGTTAACATATAACATGCAAATCTCGAACCGGTCGATTTTACGAGCAAACAACTGACTGAAATCTTCAAGAATAGAATATAAAGTACCTGATGACCGCTCAACCTTACAAGGTAAAATTTATTGCCATCTTAATGTTACCGTTTAGTCTTAAAGAAACAAGAATATAAAAAGTTACACCATAAAAGAGAAAATATGAAAAAAAGGGAATTATCAAAAGTCAAAAAGAAAAAAATATTTTCCGTGATTCGACATTCGAGACTTCCGTCGACGTTTATCATCGGCGGACAGGTTGACTTTGACCTGTCATTCTGGTCAATTATCGTCCCCTAGGTTCCACGTTAATTCCCCACTTTTCCGCCTTATTGTTTAATTTCTTAATTAGGTTTTTTTTTTTTTAATTTAAATATAATTTGTTCCGTTTCATGACTTGATGGGGACTAAAAAAGGTCTTAGTGAGCTATCGCCAATTACAAATTGCATTGATTAGTCGATTCATTAATAATTCAAAGGATTTGAAGCCCCAGAAAGGGAAAACAGTAATGGGATGAAAATCAATGAGACGATGATGGAGCTACGGGGAGAGAAGTCTAAATATAGACGTTGATTTCTAAAAAAAAATATACCCGGAAAAGGAGTTCTCACCCTATATAAGAAAGCGCTAAAATGGTCACATATCAAGAGGTGTTCGAAAACAGTGTCTGAAACGATGGAAAACGAGTAAAACTTGTTTATCTTAAGAAGTGCAAATAAATTGTCTGAGGTGTCTTTGGTGCTTTATTGATCGAAAAGTATTAAAATTAGTCACTGATCGAAATGGGATAGTTGGAAAATATTGCTGTTCGAAGCAGGTACTCGGTTATCCTCCACCGGGTTAAGATGAACTCGAGTGGGGCCATTAATCCATTTTTGGACGAAAATAAAAGTTCGGGGAATAACTTGAGGTAGAGACCCTATAAACGCTTTAAGGTTGGAAATTGTTCAGAAAATTCATTTTTTTTTTTTTTTTTTTTTTTTTTTAAATCTTATAATAATATTTAACCATTTCCGCTCATTTTCCAAGTGGTCCCATATTTTTATTTTGAGTGGAAGTATTTTTATTAAAAGAAAAAATTCTTTCAGGCATATCGCTGCTGTTGATAACTTCAATCCACTCTCCTGAAACGTTCTAGAAAAAAAATCAAAAGAACGATGAAAGTCCAGTTCTCATTGTGATGAATTACTAAAAAAAAAGATCCTTCAAAGTATTTTAGAATAATTTATCAAGAAACTGATATCCGCAGTGCAGGTTTTCGGGTAAAGGGTAAAAAAGGGACCCCTCATATCTTTCTTTTGTAATTACCTTCCAAAGAAGTGTCAAACTTGAGCCATCCCCTGGATGTAGGAATACTAATGATTCGTGAGGAAATTAATTAGAGTTCGGGACAGGAATTCAGGTCAGAAAAAAAAATTTCCTGACAGCTTTTGTGCTTCTTCTGCAAACATTTTTATAAGTGCTTTATGAATAGGCAAAAAATACCACACAGGAAGGTGGTAACAAGGAATAATTGAGAGGTACAAAGATCGATTAACGTGTCAGAGGCTGCATATCGAGTGGGCCGAGACTTCCGATCCCTCAGTTCAAAAATATTCTCCTCCTATAATTCATTTCTAAAAATATTACTTTCCTGAGTTTAAATTTATGTCCAGGCTCCCGTTCGCTAATGTTGACTTAACAATGAGTTGGGAAGAGGAAAAAATTGGCATCCGGATAAATAGAGCCATTTTTCATCTTGGGAGTTCAATAGTTCCTGTTTTTTCTTGAAGAAGAGCTTATGCGGACACTAGGTTGAAGGTGGTTGACAATGAAATACGGGGGTGAATTTCGGTATTCTTAAGATGAAAACACGAGGGTAAAATCCCTCTTAAATCTTCCTAAGCGTGAGAAAATTTATTATAATTTTATTGCGCCATGAAGATCCAAAAGAAAAAGGTGGTGGAACCCCCAAAATGGAACTTTCTCAAAGATTTGGTAAAAATCGGTGGTTTTCTACCAAAATCTCAATTGATTGATGGATTTTTTCGGTTATTTCATTACTAGCTTATGTCCTCAAACCGAAAAAACAAAGGGTGGACAAAATCAATCGACTTTATTGAAAATCTGGTCTCGTTTTGGTTGTTTTATCAAGCCAGCGGTGGCTGTCAGAATGGGGCATCCTGATTTGTTTTCATCGTATATACGTTTTTTTTCCCCCCAGCTTTCTATAATTTATTACGTTGATTGACATAAAAAATGAGAAAATTTAACGAAAGGGCATGTCCCGAGAGGGAATCGATTTCAGCATTAATATTCCGAGAACATCCCTGTTTCAAATCAGTTTAACAATTGTCGGTGGTGAATAAAATCACAGCGATCGACCCCTAAAACCAAAAATACTCCATGAATAGTTAAATGTGGACAAAAGCATCAAAAAATGTAAAAACTTGAAAAATTCGATTTCATTCCATTTAGGTGACGAATTCCCGAAGAAAACTAGAACTTTTCTGAAGGATTAAAGTTATCAACAGCAATGATATGCCTGAAAGAATTTTTTCTTTTAATAAAAATACTTTCACTCAAAATAAAAATATGGGACCACTTGGAAAATGAGCGGAAATGGTTAAATAATATTATAAGATTTAAAAAACAAAAATGAATTTTTTTGAACAATTCAACCTTGAAATGAAAAAAAAGAAATGTTTGAAAAGAAAAAGAATAATGGCCTCTAATGGTAAATTGGAACGTTGATGAGGTGTTCTTTAGAGTCTAATGTAGAGGTAAGTGGACTGTGGATAGGATCCTTAGTCGGAATGTAGTTAAGTTTGTTAATAGGAGAGAGGGTAATTGTCGGCCTCCTATAGCAGTGGCTACTGGCGAGTGCTAACTGCTAAACGGTACCGCAAACTCTTCCAACTCGTCGTTCCATTAAACAAGTACTCTCATTCAAGTGTCGACAAGAAAATCTCATTTGATTGAACATTTTCTTGAGTTGAAGGGAGGATTTAATTCGTCACAAGGTGGAGGAGGACTCATCCGATCTATCACTTTCGGACCGCCCCTTACGACGGAAGATATTGTATTTGGAACATCGCCAACTTTTAGACCGGTGGCTCTGTTTTTATATTATTTTTAGATTCACATGCGCTTTCACCTGACACTCGTCCTGTTTTGTTATTTAACGATACAGTTTTAGGACCACAACCCCGGTGATACGTTTTGATTGATTGCAAGACAGGTTTTTTCCCACTTTTTGGTGTTTCAAAACAAAATAACAGGACGAGGCCGTCGTATTTGACTCCTGAAATGAAAAATTAGACGAGAGGGTAAAAAAAAAAACGCTTTCGCATTTAATAGTCAGGTGGTCTTGTACTAATGCGCGAATTTTTCTTTAACGCCTTGCAAAATGTTTCATCAAATATAGATTAACAAAGCACATGATTAACATGACGCCACATTTTTCTCGACTAAAAGAGCCTATTAGTAGTTTCTGACTGATTTTTTCCCCTCTGATTTTCATTCAAGAAAAAACCAAAATAAAAACACGCATTCATCACCTCCTCGACCTTCCTGGGCCACCCCACACCGGCTAAAGATGGATGTAGAGGCCAAGTAAGGATGGATGTGGTGGCCGCCTAAGGATGGACGTGGTGGTAGCCTAAGGATGGACGTGGTGATAGCCTAAGGATGGACGTGGTGGCTCCCTAAGGATGGACGTGGTGGCCCCCTAAGGATGGACGTGGTGGCCCCCTAAGGATGGACGTGGTGGCAGCCAAAGGATGGACGTGGTGGCTCCTTAAGGATGGACGTGGTGGCCGCCTAAGGATGGACGTGGTGGCCGCCTAAGGATGGACGTGGTGGCAGCCTAAGGATGGACGTGGTGGTAGCCTAAGGATGGACGTGGTGGTAGCCTAAGGATGGACGTGGTGGCAGCCTAAGGATGGACGTGGTGGTAGCCTAAGGATGGACGTGGTGGCCGCCTAAGGATGGACGTGGTGGCAGCCTAAGGATGGACGTGGTGGTAGCCTAAGGATGGACGTGGTGGTAGCCTAAGGATGGACGTGGTGGTAGCCTAAGGATGGACGTGGTGGTAGCCAAAGGATGGACGTGGTGGCTCCTTAAGGATGGACGTGGTGGCCGCCTAAGGATGGACGTGGTGGCCGCCTAAGGATGGACGTGGTGGCTCCCTAAGGATGGACGTGGTGGCTCCCTAAGGATGGACGTGGTGGCTCCCTAAGGATGTACGTGGTGGTAGCCTAAGGATGGACGTGGTGGCCGCCTAAGGATGGACGTGGTGGCCGCCTAAGGATGGACGTGGTGGCAGCCTAAGGATGGACGTGGTGGTAGCCTAAGGATGGACGTGGTGGTAGCCTAAGGATGGACGTGGTGGTAGCCTAAGGATGGACGTGGTGTAGCCTAAGGATGGACGTGGTGGTAGCCTAAGGATGGACGTGGTGGCAGCCTAAGGATGGACGTGGTGGTAGCCTAAGGATGGACGTGGTGGCAGCCTAAGGATGGACGTGGTGGTAGCCTAAGGATGGACGTGGTGGTAGCCTAAGGATGGACGTGGTGGTAGCCTAAGGATGGACGTGGTGGCAGCCTAAGGATGGACGTGGTGGTAGCCTAAGGATGGACGTGGTGGTAGCCTAAGGATGGACGTGGTGGTCGCCTAAGGATGGACGTGGTGGCTCCCTAAGGATGGACGTGGTGGCCGCCTAAGGATGGACGTGGTGGCTCCCTAAGGATGGACGTGGTGGCCACCTAAGGACGGACGTGGTGGCCACCTAAGGATGGATTTAGGCTATGCCTCAGCATAGATGTAGAAGTACTGAAAATTTCAATTGGTTTTTCTCCTTTTTTGAACTGGTTACCCAAATTTTTTAAGTTTTGTTGCCATAAGCATTTTATTTCTCAATAAAAATATGTTTTTATTGATTATGAACAAAAAAAAATCTAAAGACTTTCCTAACTTTTTTTTTTGTCTTAATTAAGCTCGAAATCGTCGCTTGGAGTTAACGGGCGTACAAGTTGATTCACGTGTTTTCCAAGGTCAAGGTATACCTCACAGCTTTAACACTTCTGGCAGTGAGTTTATCGACCTGAAAATACCATTGGCGTAGCGCGTAGGGGAAAGAATTATGACCTTCCCAACTGCTAAAAAAATTTTTCCTCCCTCTTAAATCTCTTATTAATCGTACAATATATCGATTCTTTTAGCCTTATATGGATATAAAAACTCTTCATTATAACGCTTAATTATGTATTCTATAAGACTTAAGACAGTAAAAAAAATTAATTTTTTTTTTTAGATAAATAAGAAAAGAAAATTTTTCTAAAATCATAAATTAAACTTAGCAATAAACTCTTTTGAAAATTTAAATAAGCAAATGTTAACGAGCTCATTTGCATACCTTTTCCCGTTATGAAGTATAAGTTGACAATGTAATAAAACAAAGCAAGATTGGAGTAAAAAGAGTGCTTAAAGAGTACCCAAACATATTTGACTTCATTTTAAGTATCAGGATTCGCCGAAAAAGCTTCTAGTATTCCAAATGAGACGATCTTTCTTTATCGAGAAAAAAAATTACAAACATCCATAATTTTCTAAAGGAGGGAAAAAACGAAAAGAGATCTCATATCGAGATATAACAAATTTTAAGGCGATTTCGACGGGTTCGAAAATACCGTAGGTGGGTCGGCACATATGGCAAAAAGCGCCTCGAATGTAACGGTTCCCTTCTTTCTCAAACAGGTTCCTTCCCCTCCCCCTCCCCTCCACATCCTGGGAATAACAATGTTTTTAATGATAATTGAAATCAGGATAACGATTTATTTAATCGGAACCTTTTTTTAAATAAGAAAAGACGTAATCGTTGCACTTTTTAAAATCTTATGGAATCTGAAAAACTTCGTTGGTGTCCTGAAAAAAAAATTAAATCCTATATTTCTTTGATCCCCAGAACGCCCTGATCACGATATACAGGGTGGATCGACTTAAAATTTCAATATTTGTAAATTCGATTCGGCCTGGGACACCAGGAGGAAGAAAACTAGAACTTTTCAGGAGATTGAAGATGATATCAACAGCGATATGCCTGAAAATTTTTCTTTTAATAAAAATAAATACTTCCACTCAAAATAAAAATATGGGACCACTTGGAAAATGAGCGGAAATGGTTAAATAATATTATAGGTAAGATTTATTGAACAATATCCACCAAAGTTAGGGGAAAAAATGAGGTTCGGTTTCAACATGAAAAAAAAAAATTCGGTAAAAAATCAGGAATAATTGCGACATAAAACTATTAAAAGTAAGCGGTATTTTTTCGCCCTTCGCTAATAATAAGCGTCCCCATCGTCAAGAACTAATACAGAGGGGGTGGGGGGGGGGGGGGGGGGGGGGGGGGGGGGGGGGGGGGGGGGGGGGGGGGGGGGGGGGGGGGGGGGGGGGGGGGGGTGGGGGGGGGGGGGGGGGGGGGGGGGGGGGGGGGGGGGGGGGGGGGGGGGGGGGGGGGGGTGGGGGGGGGGGGGGGGGGGGGGGGTGGGGGTGTGGGGGTGTGGGGGTGGGGTGTGGGGTGTGGGGTGTGGGGGGGGTGGGGTGGGGTGGGGTGGGGTGGGGTGGGGTGGGTGGGGTGGGGTGGGGGGGGGTGGGGTGTGTGTGGGGGGGGGTGTGTGTGTGGGGGGGGGGGTGGGGTGTGGGGGTGTGGGGGGGGGGGGGGGGGGGGGGGGGGGGGGGGGGGGGGGGGGGGGGTGGGTGGGGGGGGGGGGGGGGGGGGGGGGGGGGGGGGGGGGGGGGGGGGGGGGGGGTGGGGGGGGGGGGGGGGGGGGGGGGGGGGGGGGGTGGGGGGGGGGGGGGGGGGGGGGGGGGGGGGGGGGGGGGGGGGGGGGGGGGGGGGGGGGGGGGGGGGGGGGGGTGGGGGGGGGGGGTGGGGGTGGGGGGGGGGGGGGGGGGGGGGGGGGGGGGGGGGGGGGGGGGGGGGGGGGGGGGGGGGGGGGGGGTGGGGGGGGGGGGGGGGGGGGGGGGGGGGGGGGGGGGGGGGGGGGGGGGTGGGGGGGGGGGGGGGGGGGGGGGGGGGGGGGGGGGGGGGGGGGGGGGGGGGGGGGGGGGGGGGGGGGGGGGGGGGGGGGGGGGGGGGGGGGGGGGGGGGGGGGGGGGGGGGGGGGGGTAAACGAGAATAAATTAAAGGCGGAAGTTGACGTGAATTTGTACGTTCCCATTACGTCTCGGGCAAATGGGACGTTTAAAGCAATTTTAGGTGACGTGACGAAAAGGCGATTAAACAAGAGTCGGCGACACTCCGACACCGGCGGTTTCGACTTCCGTCAGCAGGGGCCAACCTCCCCCTCTTCACAACTTATCGCACAACCTCACTTATCCCACGAGTCTTCATAACGGAAGTATTTAAACTTTTGAGTCAAACGCCTTATACGGTAGCTCAATTATGACTACTAATCATACCTGAAATCACTTGTCATACTGGAAAGGTCAAGTGTCTCTATCTACCGATGTGAGAGTCCTAGAAGATCATACTGATAATCTTGTGATAAACATTGATAACGTCAGGTTAGGCAAACTTTTAGCATTACGATTGAATCATCCACCAGGTCCACCTCAAAACTGTATATTATTAAAAGACGAACTAGGTTTCCAGTTAGTACATCAAATACATTTATATAAAGGAATTTAAATTATTCTGGGAAAATTTTATATATTCGATCGTAGTCACAGAGAGGACAATGTTTTCTATCTGTGTTTTTGTGCAGAATGTGAGTCCGAATATATTTAACTTTTATCTTGATCAAAACGTTTTAATCTTTATATGCCATTTTTTCGTTGTATTTCCTCCTAACTCATTGTTTTTCCAGGAATAAACAGAAATGAAAATTGAGCCAATCTTTAAAAAGATTGAAATGTTTGTTAATTTTCTAAGGTGTTTCTGGAGTTATGTGATTATCCAGGAAAGCACGTGGTAATAACCCTAAATAAGCGACCATCTTTGTAACCCTACCCCTTAGCTTTTCATTATGGTATTGAAGATTCTCGAAGGAATTTCGTCACTTCAACGGGAAAAAAGCTGAACCGATACAGAACGCGGCCTTTATATAAATCTATATCGAAATTCATATTTATCTTAATTTAAAACGGAGATTCCAATTGTGTGATTTCTGTCAAAAAAACCTATTTCTACTCCAATTCAAATGCTTGAGACCCTCAAATTCTAACCCCCTAGTGGTACCAAATTCATAACTTTGATAATATCGTATTTGTTCATAACTTATAGGTAATATTTCACGCATTTCCGCTCATTTGTGAAGTGCTCCCTTCAGTGGAAGTATTTATTTATTAAAAAAGAGAAGAAAAAATTTCAGGCCTATAGCTGCTCGTGATATCTTCAGTTCCTGAAAAGTTTCTAGTTCGGAATTCGTCTATCTCCTGCTGAATTGAAATCGAATAAAATTTGTTTGGCGTCCAAAAAAGTAGAGATTGGTCTTGTCGGATCTCAAACTACGGCTAAGGTGAGCCAAATTCATCTTATTTCGCTAATACTTTAGGACGGGGATTAGTATGAAAAACGAGAACAAAATATGTCCAAACAATACACCAGGCAGAAAAATGTGCTACTTACGGGTTCACCTTTGATAAACTAAATAAAGCGGACTTCTGTAAGGGACCCCTATTTCACCCTTCTTAAGTTTGTATCATATACATTAGTTGCGAGAGCAAAAAAAACAGAAAAGGCCTAACAAGGCAAAATGTATATAGAGACTCACCGAAAGAGGCTTGGCCCCATTTCGAGGACCTACTAAACTTGTCATTCGCGCCTCTCTTAACCCCTTCCCCTTTTCCGATTGCGGAAACCGCTCGAAAAACGCACCGCAAACACGGTCTTTTGGCTTTGATTTCTTTTATCGCCTTCCTTGTATAACGGCCAACCATGCCACACTGTTCGTTAATGATGAGTGTGGTTAACTTATTTGATGGCACACGTGGGAAACTGCCTTAATGACAAGTATGAAAGGAGCGTTCCTGTCAACTTCTCTTCATCCCATAATTAACCGAGAAAAGACACCTCAAACTTGGAAACTCTTCTCACTATACTCCGGCAGTTTCGCCATTTATTGCCACTGGGTCCACCCCATTGACATCTCCCAAACTACCTCCCGCCGGGCCCACCATACGACACACAGTCGATTTATTTGCAAAAGGGCCATCTATTTCCATTTTTCCCTATCGTCCGCTGGAGACTACGGCACCCCATTACGCACAATGGTCAACTGGTCTAAGAAAACAAATGTGTACTCAGGGGAGCACACGGAATTCATGCTGCCGCCCACGAAAAAAACCGACCACATAAACTCTCCCATCATATCAATTTAGTCAAATACAACTCAAAATCGCAACAATAGTAAGGAAACAACGCAACAACGTATTATGTGCAAGAACGAAAACTAACTCGATCTTTTGGAAAAAAACACCAAAAAGAAGGAGATTGGGTGGAGAAAACATACACGAATTTATTCACTAAGCGGACATAACAGGGTAAATAAAATACTGGGTATGAGCAAGGTAGTCCAATTTGGGGGTGGGGGGGGGTGGTGGGTCGGGGGGAGGGGGGGGGATGGGGGGGGGGTTGCGGGGGGGGGGGGGGGGAGGGGTGGGGGGGCGGGGGGGGGGTGGGGGGGGGGGGGGGGGGGGGGGGGGGTGGGGGGTGGGGGGGGGGGGGGGGGGGGGGGGGGGGGGGGGGGGGGGGGGGGGGGGGGGGGGGGGCAAATGGCAAAGGTAGAGCTCAGCAAGTTATCAGTCCATTGGCCAGACTTTGTGAAAGGATAGTCCAAATTCAGCAAAGAAGTCAGGTAATTGGCAACTGTGTAACGTCAGTCCAATTCAAGCAAGCGTTTGCAGTCACATTTGGAAAATGGTGCAAGGATAGGTCAGTCAAATTTGGCAACAGTATGCAAGGTTTTTTAGGTACAATCTAGCAAGGTAGCAGGTCCAATTTGGCAACGCGCAGTAATAGTCTAAGTTTGGAACTGTGCAAGGTCAGGGTCCAATTCCATCGCAAGAAAAGTCAGTGTAATTTGGCAGATCATGGTAATTAGTCCAAGCACAGCAAGGTTGTCAGTCAAATTTGGCAAATGTGCAAAGGTAGTCAGCTCGCCATTTGGCAAAATTGGAAGCGTAGTCCAATTGGCAAAGTGGCAATGAAGTACATAGTCAGAGCCGGAAAAGGTAGTCGCAAGGCCATTTGGCAACTGTGCAAGGTAGTCAGCCCAAGATTGAAAACCTGATGCAAAGGCTATCAGTCCAATTGGAAAGCAAACTGTTGCAAGGTAGGTCACAGTCACTGTGGCAAACTGTGCAAGGTGAGTCCAATTTGGAATATTTGCAAGAGCTGACATAGGTTCCGATTCGGAAAAAGGTATTCAGCCAATTTGGCACCGGCACGGTAGTCCAATTTTAACACTTGCAACGTCGGCCAATTCATGCGCAAGATATGCGACCCGCACAATTTGCGCACCTTGTGCAAGGTAGTCAGTCCAATTTGGCACACCTGTGCCCACCGTGTCCCCTTTCGCACGCTCGTGAGCCCACTTGGCAAATGTTGCAAGGTAGTCAGTCCCCTTTGGCCCAACACACACCTTGTGCCCCGTAGTCACCTTGG
>JAGWEN010000878.1:0-51631 GCA_018703685.1 Orius laevigatus | reverse complement strand
ATCCAAACGTCCCACATTACAGTAAATCATAAAACATTACGGCCCAATTACCTAACCCCTACGAATACTTTGGCTCTTACGTATCTACCATCCGGGTAATAAGTTTAACCACTTCACTCCTTTTTATATTTTTAACTTTTACGATTTTTGACTTATTTGGACTCTATTTTATATGGAAAAATAAAATTATCACTATAACATGGGCATTTTTATGACCAAACCATTCCCGGTAAGATTGCCAACAATTGAGCTGTAAACATCAATGTTTCAGCCACAGAATCATTAATGGCGAAATATTAACAGGAAATTCTCGAATTTTCTGATCGTTAATTAGAGTTGCGGTTTTGATTTTTTTCTTTATTTACATTTCTCCGTTTTTCTTTCGCGTTTGGACATGTTTACGAGTCATTTGGTATGCGGTCCGATGGGAAATTCAGATGTAAGAAGACGGGCAGACGTACTAGCCATGTTGAAACAATGCAGACATGAAGGAACCCCACTAATTGTATTTACAATCCTTGGAACGTGATTGAGACATGCTACTAAGCATTACTTGTCAACTCAAACCGGCCACTAATAGGAATACCTTTCGCTTGTTTTTTCTGGTAACCTTCTTGTTGGATTTGTGCCTGAGATACGGAAGTCGACTTCCTTTAAAATGAGGTTAAAAACAGAAAATGGCGGACAAAACAAAAGAAGGACGTAAACGTAGGTTTAGAACTACTCGATTGTCCTAAACAACGTTTTTCAATAAGTGATGCAGCTTTTGCACGATGTAAGCCAGTGGTTCCCAAACTGGGGGGCGTAAGGTTTTCGCAAACTCGAGATTTTTTTAAAGTACATATTCCCAAAATTTAGTCTTTTCTTCCTGAACATATTTTAAGGCTATTTTTAATCAAAAACATTAAAGTCGACAGGTTTCAAGAGCCAAATTTTCGTCCAAAAACCTCAAAATCAAAGTTTTAAGAGACTTTTTTCGTCAAACACACTCAAATCACGTTAAGTTGTAAAGCAATTTCGTCTAAAAACCCTAAAAATCAAAGTTTTTAAGAGTCATTTTTCCGTCAAAACCTCAAAAATCAAGGTTTTAAGAGCCAAATTTTTGTCGTCAAAAACCTCAACTCACAGGTTTTAAGTAAGCCACAATTTTCGTCAAAAACCTCAAAATCAAAGTTGTAAGAACCTCGTCAAAAATCTCAAAATCAAGGTTTTAAAGCCGCAATTTTCCGTCCTACCTCAAATCAACAGTTGTAAGCGCAATCTGCGTCCAAAAACGCAAAATCAAAGTTTTTAAGAACCTCGTCAAAAATCTCAAAATCAAGGTTTTAAGAGCCAAATTTTCGTCAAAACCCTCAGAATCAACATTAATTGTAAAGCCCAATTTTCATCCAAAAACCTCAAAATCAAAGTTATAAGAACCTTTTTCCGTCAAAAACCTCAAAATCAACATTTTTTAGGCCCGATTTTCGTCCAAAAACCTAAAAATCAAAGTTTTAAGAGCCTTTTTTGGTCAAAAAATCTCAAAATTAAAGTTTTAAGAGCCAAATTTTCGTCAAAACCTCGTAATCAACATTAATTGTAAAGCCCAATTTTCGTCCAAAAACCTCAAAATCATGAAAGGAACATCCTATATTTTTGTGATCCCCAGAGCTTCCTGATCACGAATATATAAGCCTCTAGCCTGGGAGCCTCCGTGGCGACCACCTCAATAGCCTACTTTCCTACGGAAATCCGCTTAAAAAAAAAAAAAAACTCAGAATAAGCGTTTTAAGTGCAATTTATTTTGTCTAATACCTCAAAATCTACATTTTTAAAACCCCAATTTTCTTCAAAAATCTCAAAATTAACATTCATTAGTTTGGGAACCTCTGATATAAGCGATGGCAACAAGAAAACGGAACAGCTTTTATCCCTTAAACAATTTAATCCTTTCATCAGGTTGATTTCAGTCAAAATCTCGTTCCGAAGTATAATTTAGAATAGAAAACGTTGAATTCATTTGCAACTCGGACTCCAATCAACGTCCGACCAAGAAGGAGTGAGATTTATTAAACGGATTCCTTCGCCCTGTTTTAATATTTATAACCTGTTTATAATGGTATTAGCCTTGTTCGAATATTATCAATTCCCTGACGCGGGGGGAATTAATGCTTTTGAATAATCGCCTTCTTTTCCTCCAATTTAAAATTTAAAATTCGCCAACGAATTTCGAGAGTTGTAAAAATTAAACTCCCCCTCAGCCATATCCTTTAACGACCCCAGTGCGGTTTTTACAGTTTTTTTCCCCTGTATTTTTTTCGATCAATTTTTACCCATTTCCATTTGCAATGTTGTTTCTTTGGATATGTGACCTCATCACAGGAAAGGGCGAATGCTCCACAGACTAATGGAATCAAAACTTGCTTTTAGGGATGTGAGTGATAAAAAGGGTTTTAAAAAAATTTAAACCTCAAAGGTAAAACCGACAGCTTTTTTTAACTTTTTACCTATTATTATTCACTCAATATTCATAAGTTATGGCTTTGTGTCTCTTTGAACTGCAAAAAACCTCAAGTTCTAAAATCTCAATTATATCGCAAATGGAAATTTTTTTTTTGAAAGTGGGAAAGCTGAGAGATTTATGTATCCTCGTTTTCATTTTAGAAAATGTTCACTCGATCGCTATCTCGGGTAAAAAGTAAAGTCAATAGAAATAACATTCGAAAAATAGACTTGGTTATCTCGAGTTAACGTTTCGTATAGAGGGTGACGTTTGAAAAATATTGTCACTGACGGAATGAAGACAAACACGTGGGCTGGATCGACAGGGAACTGTGCTTTGTCCGATGATGTTTTATGTCGACATGATTGATGTACTCAGGGGCAGAGTCGTTGTATATTCTCATCCGCAAATCCCAGTGTACGAACAAACCCATAGATACGAGTCGCCCCCAACCCCCTTCCAATATTTCTTTCTCGTTTTGTCCGTATAAATAATGAATCCTCATATTTGTCTTATTTTTAGGAAAGGTGGTAAAAAAACATGCTCAATTTTTATTGATAAAAGTTGTATCTAAAAGGGAGGCACGTTTTTTATCGCCTCCTGGTGTAATAAACGACACAATTTTTTCAATTTACTCGTAGCCCTTTAAGCCGTTTCGGTTTTTTTTACAAATAGGGCAAAAGGCAATTCCCAAAACGCCTGAACCGGAATTAAAAACACGACTGAGGAAAGAACATGCGGCGAACGGGAAACAACGATAACAAAACAGGGGGGGAAAAAAATTAAAAGTACGGATCGGAATGAGATCAATAATATAAAAAAAAGAGGGCGGACTGGACCCTCATTTCATTTTTTCCACCCTTCACAATAAGAGGGGGTGAATTGCAAAGATAGCCATTGTCCTTTGTTTTATTTTTTATTTTCGTTCTACCTTTGTTTCGTGCGTTTTAAGGCTAAGTTATAGCTTGATTTCTAAACTGGGTGGACTAAGAGTTGCTGCTGATTTTGAAGCTTGAGTGCCATAACAACTGAAGGTTCAGGGGGGGGGGGGGAATCACCAGATATTAGCGCTATCTAGGGGCTATGGAGGAGTAATATCATCTGGTAGAACAACAAGGGGGGACCGAAATGTGCATGAAAAGATTTGGGGTAAGGGGAAAACAGATGAATGTTACGTGCATTACAAAAGATTAATAGAAAACAAACTTTTGGTCACTTCTTTTTCCCCCTGGCCCTTCATGTTCAAAAGGATTTCTTTGGTGTCTGAAATAACCTTTCGATGTCATAATGAATAAATAATTTTTCGATTCTTCAGCAACAGCTGAAGAAACTGATCAGTTTCTGATGCTTTAACTATTTTTCACAAATTTTTGAAAATACCTATGATTTACCTAAAAAAGGTTCGAAATTGCATAAGTAGCAACCGCTACAGATTCGCTTATCATTGCTTTTAACCACTAAAATTAACTTTTCTCTAGTGATTTTCTTTGTTTTATGATTTTATAATTTTATTCTTCAGCTTTCGTAAGCTTCCCATTGTGCTAAATTAATCTTCTTAACGAAAATCATTGGTCACGAAGTTACTAATTCAATAAATCAACATAGCGCAGCTTTTCCTGGGAAAAAAGTTTTTTTTTCCCCTCTAAAATAAGTAAATATGCGTTCAAACGTTATTCCATGAGTTTTTTTCCCCCAATGCCTAGGTAGGTAACCAGTTTGTTCAAGAGTACCAATGGATACAAGGATACGTTAAAAATAATATTTATAAAATACCTACATATGTAATTCTTTTTCAATAAAAGGGTTTGTATTGGAGGAGAGAGAGAAAAAGCACCTACCTACCTAACTTATCAACTTTGTTTGTAATACACTCGAGAGCAACACTTTTGACTGTGAAAAACAAATTGTACTCGACTTAATTTTATAAAGCTATATTTTTATAAATAAAAAAAAAATTTAAAATTTTTTTTTGATTAAAAAAAAAAAGTTTTCTTTTATATACTATAGGTCAGAGGTTCCCAAACTTTTCACAGTGCGCCCCCCTTTTAAACAAATGAAAACCTCTGGGCCTCCTCCCACCCAAAAAAAAGATTTTAATGTTAATTTTGAGGTTTTTGACTAAATAAATTGCACTTAAAACGCTGATTCTCAGGTTTTTTTGACAAAAAAATTGGCTCTTAAACCATGATTTTTAGGTTTTTGACAAAAAATTGACTCTTTGAAGTTGATTTTGAGGTTTTTGACAAAAAAAATTGACTCTTTGAAGTTGATTTTGAGGTTTTTGACAAAAAATTGACTCTTTGAAGTTGATTTTGAGGTTTTTGACAAAAAATTGACTCTTTGAAGTTGATTTTGAGGTTTTTGACAAAAAATTGACTCTTTGAAGTTGATTTTGAGGTTTTTGGACGAAAATTGGGCTTTAAAAATGTTGATTTTGAGGTTTTTGACGACAGTTTGGCTCTTAAAACCTTGATTTTGATATTATTGACGAAAAAACGCTCTTAAAACTTTGATTTTGAGGTTTTTGAACGAAAATTGGGCTTCAAAAATGTTGATTTTGAGTTTTTTGACAAAAATTTGGCTTTTAAAACTTTTAATAAAGGCATTTGTAGCTATTTCAACCTTGATAAGTAAAAGTTCTTAAAACCTTGATTTTGAGGTTTCTGACGGAAACGTCTCTTAAAACTTTGATTTTGAGGTTTAGAGCCAGTTTTTGGACGGAAATCGGGCTTTAAAAATGTTGATTTTGAGGTTTCTGGACGAAAATTAGGCTATACAAATGTTGATTTTGTGGTTTTTGATGAAAAATTGGCTCTTAAAATGTTGATTTTAAGGTTTTTGATGAAAAATAGCCTTAAAATATGTTCAGAAAGAAAAGAAAAACTACATTTTTGGGGGATATTAAAATCTTGAGCCAGTTTGGGAACCACTGCTATAGGTAGTAGTACTATAGGTATAGCCGAAGCATATTTAGTATAGTCTCAGTCGTTTCTAGTTTTAAAATAAACTATGTTGAATGTTAGTTGTACGAAAAAATGGCCCTAATGGCAAGAAATGCCCCCTCGATTAAGTTGGTTGCATGAGTTTTGGTTTGTGTGCGATTTGGAAAGAGGGGAAATGTAAAATCATGACAAATCACCGATGACGAACGCCGTCGGCCAATAACTCTCGAAAAACGCTTTCGACTAAAAGAGTGGCCGCGGCCGTAATTGGGGAGGGCCTCCTGTTTTGAAATACGGCCCCGTATTTCGTGATATGTCGTCCTCGCCGATGTCAAACCCCCATCCCCGGGACCCGACCCGCCGCCCCGAGGCCACTTTAAACTCCTCGACGGGAAAAACGTATCAAATTATACATTACTCGTTTTATATTTTTCCCGGCGGGGTTGCTCTGTTTGTCGAGCGGGGTTGACACGACTCTCGTTCCCTAATGCAACCGTTTTTTACATTTTATTTTCTCTCAAATTGACAGCCGAGACCGAGTCAGAGTCGCTTTTTCAAGAGACAAATGGGTTATTTTGTTCTCCCGAGTATAATGGCTCCGGGAAAAAATAAGGGGAAGGGGCAACAATAATTCCCATACCAAGCTTAAATCAGTATTAAAACATAAATCAATAATCGGGCTGGGATCAAAACTCATTTCGATAATTGATGTAATCACTTCTATAACGAGTGGATGTTGGAAAACAAAAAACACTCCTACCTTTTATTCTCATTTTTAATGCATACCTACCTTGGTAGAAAAAGAAAGGTTAAAAACCATATTGTGGATTAAATCGAAAAATAAAGTTTTGTATCCCAAAAATGACTTCAGATTTGTGTTTTTCATCCTTCAAATGATGAAACATCAGATTTTGGATGAAATCAAAAAATGAAGTTTTTTCTGCCAACAAAGTGAGGAAGGGTCTTCGAATAGGAGAGGTGATTTTTATATCCCAAAAATGACTTCAGATTCTTGTTTTTCACCATTAAAATGATCAAAAACCAGATTTTGGATGAAATCGTAAAATAATGTTTTTTTGGCCAACAAAGTGAAGAAGAGTCTTCCCATGGGTGAGGTCGAAAAAACTGTTATTACAATATATCCAAAAAATGACCAGATTTTTGTTTTTCTAACTTAAAAGATTCAAAAACTAGATTTTAGGTGAAATCGAAAAATGAAGTTTTGAAAAACTGGTTTTATATCCCAAAAATGACTTCAGATTTGTGTTTTTTTTTTTTTTCATTCAAATGATCAAAAACCAGATTTTGGATGAACTCGAAAAAGAAGTTTTTTTTTGGCCAACTAAGTGAGGAAGGGTCTTCGCATAGGTGAGGTGATTTTATATATCCAAAAAAGACTTCAGATTCTTGTTTTTCACAATTAAAATGATCAAAAACCAGATTTTGGATGAAATCGAAAAATGAAGTTTTGCCAACAAAGTGAGGAAGGGTCTTCGCATAGGTGGGTGATTTCTATATCCCAAAAATGACTTCAGATTCTTGTTTTTCACCTTAAAATGATCAAAACCAGATTTGTGGATGAAATCAAAAATGAAATGTTTTTTTGGCCAACAAAGTGAAGAAGAGTCTTCCCATGGGTGAGGTCGAAAAAACTTTTATTACAATATATCCAAAAAATTACCAGATTTTTGTTTTTCTAACTTAAAAGGTTCAAAAACTAGATTTTGGATGAAATCGAAAAATGAAGTTTTGAAAAACTGGTTTTATATCCCAAAAATGACTTCAGATTCTTGTTTTCCATCCTTAAAATGATCAAAAACCAGATTTTGGATGAAATCGAAAAATAATGTTTTTTTGGCCAACAAAGTGAAGAAGAGTCTTCCCATGGGTGAGGTCGAAAAAACTGTTATTACAATATATCCAAAAAATGGCCAGATTTTTGTTTTTCTAACTTAAAAGATTCAAAAACTAGATTTTGGATGAAATCGAAAAATGAAGTTTTGAAAAACTGGTTTTATATCCCAAAAATGACTTCAGATTTGTGTTTTTCATTCATAAAATGATCAAAAACCAGATTTTGGATGAACTCGAAAAATGAAGTTTTTTTTTGCCAACAAAGTGAGGAAGGGTCTTCGCATAGGTGAGGTGATTTTTATATCCCAAAAATGACTTCAGATTCTTGTTTTTCACCCTTAAAATGATCAAAAACCAGATTTTGGATGAAATCGAAAAATGATGTTTTTTTGGCCAACAAAGTGAAGAAGAGTCTTCCCATGGGTGAGGTCGAAAAAACTGTTATTACAATATATCCAAAAAATGACCAAATTTTTGTTTTTCACCCTTAAAATGATCAAAAACCAGATTGTGGATGAAATCAAAAAATGAAGTTTTTCTGGCCAACAAAGTGAAGAAGAGTCTTCCCATGAGTGAGGTCGAAAAAACTGTTATTACAATATATCCAAAAAATTACCAGATTTTTGTTTTTCTAACTTAAAAGGTTCAAAAACTAGATTTTGGAAGAAATCGAAAAATGAAGTTTTGAAAAACTGGTTTTATATCCCAAAAATGACTTCAGATTCTTGTTTTCCATCCTTAAAATGATCAAAAACCAGATTTTGGATGAACTCGAAAAATGAAGTTTTTTTTGCCAACAAAGTGAGGAAGGGTCTTCGCATAGGTGAGGTGATTTTTATATCCCAAAAATGACTTCAGATTCTTGTTTTTCACCCTTAAAATGATCAAAAACCAGATTTTGGATGAAATCGAAAAATGATGTTTTTTTTTGGCCGACAAAGTGAAGGAGGGTCTTCCCGTTGGTGAGGTCGAAAAAACGGTTTTTATATCCCAAAAATGTCCTCAGATTCGTGTTTTTCTAACTTAAAATGTTCAAAAACCAGATTTTGGATGAAATCGAAAAATGAAGTTTTTTTTTTTTTGCCAACAAAGTGAAAAACGGTCTTCCCGTTGGTGAGGTCGAAAAAACTGTTTTTATATCCCAAAAACAACTGCTGGACAAGTTGATTCCATAGTTCAATGATCAAGAAATAAAGTTTTTCTCCAAAATCGAGGAGGAGGTGAAGCGCGGTAAAGATCGCGAAGGTTTAAAGTGTTTAGCGTTGAAGGTTCTACACTTTGTTTTGGTTGGAGGGAGTGGAGGCTCAATGCCTCTATTAACTTCCCCTAAAGGTAATCCTCGAATCTCCCCCAAGAGAGTACTCCACTTTCCCGACCCCACCTCGTTCAACTGTTTTACCTAAAAGCTCTCCATAACTTTGCAGTCTGCCCTTTCGTTTTATATTTTCGACTCTTTTACCCAAATAGGGAGCCAAAAACGATTATCCCTAATAAAAGCATGCATTGTATTCATAAAAATACAGATGTTAATTTCAATGGCTTTACAGTTCAAATTATGTATGAACAGGCGCCAGGGATAGTCCGACTGAGCATTGCACTGCTGTTTTGCGGGTCATGATTAGAAAAAACCCTGCTTACATTGAAGAATTTTAATCCAAAATCTGGTTTTTGGCCATTTTAAGGGTGAAAAACACGAATCTGAAGTCGTTTAAGAATAGGTACAAAAAAATTATTTTCACTTCTACCAGATAAAATAAAAGAAGAAAATGAAAAAATGGAGACACTCGTAGGAAAGGTTTTAACCTCAAGTTGCAGTTACGATAAAGTAGTTCATAGGTATAAAAAAAGAGGGCAAACCGTTTACTTCTTTTATGCGCGTTTCGTAAATAGAGAGACAGTTGAATGATATTTATTAAGGTTAAAAAGGCATAATTCGAGGCAGGAGTGAGGAGAAAGAGAGCCCGCCCCCTTTAACGAACTCATAATGCAAGAACAAACGTTAAAACGATTTACATCACAATGGATGTTTTATACCCGGGGCTGAAACGCGTCTCGCGGGGCGGGGTAGGTACGGTTCTTGGGACAAAGTTTAATGAATGTAAAGTTGCCACCCACAGCTCACCGGCGTTGATATATCTATCGAGTGGCTGAGGAAAAGAGGCTCGACGGGGCGAACTCTGTTCAACTTTGAATTACTTGCGGCAATTTTCGCATTATACGAGCCTCATAATATATTCAAAGAGTTCATTAAAGGGACCCCTCATTAAAAAACCCTCTCCTTTCTTAAAAGATCATTGTTTATGTTTAATCGTCTACTCAAACGCAATAATCTTTCTTCTAATGTAAGTTGCCAGATTACAAACCTTTTTATGACCGTATTATGCAATATTTCGAACCTTATTTGACTAGAAAAGACCTTTTTCAGCCCCTTTATGAACCTTATTTGACAAGAAAAGACACTTTTTAGTTCCCTTTTGAAATCGTCTTAATTTCTGCAGAAAAAGATCCTTTTCGGCAAGATTTCAAATCTTATTATGACTAAAAAGACCCTTTTCTGCCGTATTTCGAACCTTATTCTGCAAGAAAAGACCCTTTTCTGCCAGAGTTCGAACCTTATTTGACAGGAAAAAACCCTTTTTAGCCAGATTTCGAACCTTATTCTGCAAGAAAAGACCTTTATCTTCCATATTTCGAACATTATTTGACTAGAAAAGACCTGTTTCAGCCCCTTTTTGAACCTTATCCTGCAAGAAAAGACCCTTTTCAGCTATATTTTAAATCATTTTTTTTATTTTTACTAGAAAAAGATCCTTTTCTGCCAGATTTCAAATCATATTATGACTAAAACGACCCTTTTCTGCCGTAATTCGAACCTTATTTAACAGGAAAAGACCCTTTTTATCCAGATTTTGAACCTTATTCTGCAATAAAAGGCCCTTTTATGGCAAATTTCGAACCTTATTTGACAAGAAAAGACACTTTTTAGTTCCCTTTTATACCTTATTCTGCAAGAAAAGACCCTTTATAGCCAGATTTCAAATCTTATTATGACTAAAAAGACCCTTTTCTGCCGTATTTCGAACCTTATTCTGCAAAAAAGGCCCTTTTCTGCCAGATTTCGAACCTTATTTTGTAAGAAAAGACCCAGGTTTTTAGCCAGCTTTTGAACCTTATTCTGCAAGAAAAGACCTTTATTTGCCATATTTCGAACCTTATTTGACAAGAAAAGACACTTTTTAGTTCCCTTTTATACCTTATTCTGCAAGAAAAGACCCTTTATAGCCAGATTTCAAATCTTATTATGACTAAAAAGACCCTTTTCTGCCGTATTTCGAACCTTATTCTGCAAAAAAAGGCCCTTTTCTGCCAGATTTCGAACCTTATTTTGTAAGAAAAGACCCAGGTTTTTAGCCAGATTTTGAACCTTATTCTGCAAGAAAAGACCTTTATTTGCCATATTTCGAACCTTATTTGACAAGGAAAGACACTTTTTAGTTCCCTTTTATACCTTATTCTGCAAGAAAAGTCCCTTTACTGCCAGATTTTGAACCTTTTTCTGCCAGATTTCAAACCCTTTTAGCAGATTTTCAATTTAGAAAACTATCTTGGTGTGCGCATGAAATGTCACCCTATCTACTGGAAATGAATAATAGGTACTTAGAAATCACGTGTTGATTCCACGCTTCAAATAAATTACATTTCGGTTTCCCAAAGGGATAAGGCACCTTCATGTTGCTACTTCGTGATTTTTAATTTTTTTTTTTTTTTATTTCCTCCTGTCAGATTTCTTTTATAAAAGTTTTGAAGTTGGGGTTGGGGAAACAAAAACGAACGTTTTTTAAAATTCTTTCATAGGTGGAAATTAAAAAGTCGTTTGCGAACCCTTCTTTCCGTTCTATATCACAAGCGTTGATCGCCTGAGGGTCTTGTGCCTTCAAGCGTTTTATATCATCCGCGCTATTTGCCGGCAATCGTCCCGCGGGACGTTGGAAATTTTTTCAAAGAACCCCTTTTTTCTCTTTTTTTTCCTCCCACCACACTCTGCAGTATAAATATGGCTGGCAAAACTCATTTACGTAACTTCGGACGTATATTTGCAAATTCGGGATTTAAACTATGAGAGTTCCGAGGCTATTTTTACTCCTTTTTTTTCCCAACCCCCTCTTCCATGAAAAATTTTTTTCCCTCGACGTCCACTCTTGCGGCTATTTAAATGACTGGACAAAGCAGCCATTGCGAAATCAAACATGCGCCTGGATTTTCTGTTAAATATTTATTTTTTTCCGGGATGTTTTTTTTTATTATTTCAAACTTGTTTTCTCCGAATCCTCCTATGCTAAGTCACGACGCGACGGGTTGTTTAATCTGCAGTATTCCAATACAGCAGAGGGCGCATTTTTTTCCTATTGTGTTTGCCTAACTCCATACGATATTCAAAGCCCGGAAACAGAGAGAGAGAAAAAAAATTGTTTATTTGAAGATGTCATTACTGAAACGTGAAATGTCATTATTGAATTTGTTAAAAAGTTAAAAGAAAATATTGTTTTGTATTTCTAATGGACGCTGCCTCTGGATGATAAGAGGATGTTAAGAGATGATAAGAGGAATGTTATAGGTTGGAGTGGACTATAGGGACAAGAGTTGGTAGGTTAAAAATTTTCCTAAAACATGTAAGTATCAACGGTTCAAAATCGGTCTAAAATTGGTCTTTGTTGTCCAAAAAGAATTTACGAAACCTGTCTAACAATTGTCTGTACTTAATTTATTATTAAAAAAAAACTTTATTAAAAATGGATCAAAATTTGCCCAAGAAGCATCTTTTCGCAAAATTTACCTTTTGGCGGATTTTGTCCCAAAAGATACAAAACCTTCCCAAAAAGTGCCTTAATTCATGGGAAAAAAGTTCGATAGAGGCGACCAAAAAATGCAAAATTTAATAAGTTATGTGAGTATGCTCGAGTATGGCATAATTAATTAACCAGCTAGGGGAAAGAGATCCAGCCCAAGAACTGAAAGGAGTGCAGAGTTTAGGAGATAAAATTAAACTACTTTATTTTCTATTTTTCATTTATTTCTTTCTAGCAGTTTTAAAGAAGAAAACTCAAGTTTATTCCACTCAAAACATACTTAAATAATTAATAAATAAATAATTTAAATTATTATTGGCAATATTTTACAAAAATCACAGTTCACGATTACATTCCAATGCACCATTTTATTCAGTTTATCACAAACTTCCAAATATTGAATAATTAAATTATAAATAAATATAATGAAAGCAAATTTTGGGTGCAATCAAATTAAAAAGCCTTTGATTTTTAGGTTAAAAGCATAATTTTTGAATAATTTATAGAAAATGAAATTCATAATAAAAACGTTAAAATAAACAAAATTTTAAACGTTTCCAAAACTCTGTATTGCAGAATCTTTATCTTTTTCGATCGTTTCCATTGCTTCATTGAAATGCCTTTTGCCATCCAGCCAACAAAGAGATTCTAAAAAATAAAATAAAATTTTTTACTAAAAAATCATAGCTTAAATGGGTTGATAAGTTGGAAAACTTGGGCCCAAGTTGGAGCTTTTGCTTGAAATTTTATATACCGAGATTAATATTCAAACCGACGGTGTAGTCGGAAACCACGGATCATCTTCTAACATATTTTTTCTAAAAACTTGAAAATGACGGTTACCATCGATTAACTTAACCGAGTCTAAAATCGGAATGAGAAAAAATGAAGGTTATAAAGATTGATTCGATACCTAAATAAGTGAGAGGCATCACTTCAGGTATTTCTTCCGAAAAGCGATAAGTGTAGTGGAACTCGTTGGTCGTCACTCGCTCCCAAGTATGAACATGAAACATTTCACACGTCACCACCAATTGTGCATAGTTGAATTCAGTATAAACAATCTAAAAAATCATTTAATTTGTTTATTTTGAATTAAATCTTACTTGGCCGCTCAGCTTGATAAATGCGTTTATCGGAACTGGAGATTTGAAAGAAAAGTCGCTTATGTGGCACAAATACGGGCGAGTACGTCTAAAATGAAAGTTAAAAAAAATAAATTCAATTTCAATTTTCATACCCATGTTTGATTGCAACAGTCCAAGACAATTCAGAAGCAACTCTCATAAGAAAACCACCAAAAACAGTATTATGATGATTTCTATTCTAAAAATTAAAACAAACATGTATTTGGTTCCTTCCTCGAAGAAAAGAAGAATTTTTCTTTTAAATTACTTCGGGATGAGGATAAATGGTGTTTGTGAGCTGAGTACCCTCCATCCAAACCGTATTAGTTGGAAGGGCTCTTTTATGAAGAGTAGGATCGCTTTTGTCGATCGTCTTTATAAACTTGTCATGAACCATTCGCTGCTCATCAGGTGAAGGTGGGGTCTTAAGCAAAGAGGCAGTCGCTTCATTAAATCTCCGTTTCTTCCTTTCTATAAAGCAATCAAATCACATATATTTGTAGAAAACAAAATTACTTTCAGCCTCTTCATAAATGTGAATTTCTTGAGGGTTTTCGGGCGTCAATTTGTTCACAAATGCTCCTCCTGTGTTAGTACTATTACGAGCGACCATGACAAAATAGGCTTTGATGTATTGCCTCCATTCTCCTTTTGAAAAAGTTTCGACCGTCGCCTCCACTTCTATGGAGGTTTTCCCTGTGTGGACCACGCTTCCGCAAAGCCGTAAGTCGTCAAAAGCCTTTGGGCGGTACTCGGAGAAATTTATGTGGTCGACACCAGCAGTCACGATAGTATAAGGAGTTATGGTCGAATCTTTACTTTTTGGGTTATCAATATGTTTTAAACTTATCCAAACTGAAAATTAAATACATAAATAAAATATAATAATAATAATAATAATAATAATAAAATAATAAACTAGAAGACAAACCAGCAAATAAATCTAAATCTTCCAAAAGCCTTCCGATCCTTACGGTTCCTAAAACGGTCGAATATCGGTCTTGAAGTTCAGGTGATTGACTCAGAAGAATCGATGCTGTGTCGTAACTATCCTGATTATTTATAAGTTTATAAATGATATTGTAAAATAATAGTAATAAACCTTAGTTGTTCTGTTGGGTAATTCTTGCTGGGTGGCTGGAAGAAGGGTAAGGAGATGGCTTCGAGAAGGAGGCAAAGCTTTGTAGCCTTTTGGTGTTCCCATCATCAAAGCAAGCATCTTTTTCACTGCGAAATTCAGCAAAACAATCAAAACAAAAGGATCGAAATAAGCGCCTACCTTCACCCATGGTTTTTTCGGGATAATGTTGCTTCTCTTTGGTCTCCTCCGAACGCCATCTTTTGGAAGTCTGGAATACACCTGGTACACTGCAATGCCTAAAAAAAAGGAATAATTGGCAAAAAACCAGGTAGACTGGAGACTCCTAGTACTGGAGGAAAACCAACCGGGAGGACATGGGGAGGTACAGTGGGGGGAGTAGAGGAGGGTAAGAGAGGTGATGGGATAGTGGGGGGGGGAGGTTTGGGAATGGTCGGGTCTGGTGGGACATTGGGGGTAGGTGGAAAGAGAGTTGAGGAGGGTAAGGAAGGTGATAGTGAAGGTCGAAGAGGTTAGGTAATGGAAGGTTGGGAGAAGATTAGTGGGGATAGTATTAACAGAGTCAAGGAGGGTGGGGAGGTGATAGGAGGGTCGAAGAGGGGATGTGTAGGGCAGTTTTTTAAGCTGTGCCCCTCAAAATCTAAGGAGTCCTTTTTTGAAGGAAAGACAAAAATATCGTTTGCAGAGGGCCCCACAAACTGAAAATTTTAAAAACTTCAGCTAACCGATAAACCGATTTCTGTTTTTCTATCTTTATACCCAAATTATCTTCAACAATAAAACTAAAAAAAAGATAGAGAACAAAGCAAAAGTTTAAATGCCTCTGCACAAAAGATAAGGGAATCAAGGACAAATCAAAAGACACCTGAAAATATTTCAACACTTGACACTTCTTAGAAATATTGCAACAACCATATTTTTGGAACAATCAATCATGTAAATATAATGACACGGCGGAACGCATCCGCGTTCCTAGATATTCACACGAAAAATTACATTAAAAAAGAAAAATCGCCGGTAAAAAGCGAACAAATATTTACCTATGAGTCACGTTGAACGTTTTTATGTTGAAAATCAACGAAATTTTCTTAAAATGGTTCATTTTAGAAGGTAAATAACGTTTTTTGGTCCTCCGGGCGCTACAAACAAAAACTTGATAAGAAAATTTTGATACCAAAATGTAAACACAAGAAAAAAAGTTGCTTTATCACAGCGTGTACGGTGTCAAACAGAGAAATAAAAGAACATTCCATTTAAGAACGGTTCCTAATGTATCAGGTTCAGGAACTGCGAATATTATTCTAAAAAATGTTATATTTTCCATAAACTTTTTCTTTGAACAATAAAAATACCTAATATTATATTGTCCAAAAAATCCTAAAATTTTCAGAAAAAAATGTAATTGTGATTTACAACTTCTTGTGAATATGTAATATCCCAATCTGTTCCAGGGCGAGAGGGAATTTTCTGATTCGCAAAGAAGCTGTGAAACTCTGGCGGAGCGTCCATAAACTAGACGGTTACCATAGCAACGCTCAATAAAGTAGTTATTTGCGCAAAACATAGGTTCCGCCTTTGTCTTTTTTCCCCAATTTTTCATAAAAAAAGACAAATTTCCATAAAAGAGTTATTTTGACGTATTTTGTCTTTTATTAAAGAATTCCATTACAAGAAATTTTTTTTGAAACTCGGGAAATTTTAAGTTTATAAAATGTTGAGTTGGTAACACTGAGCTAATAAAGAATTGATAAAAATGATACCCGGTTTTATCAAAACAAAATGCTAATTTGATTATTTTGAAGTTTTTAATGGGATTTTAAAAAATGCAGAAATACGAGAAACTTGAAAAAATTGGAGAAGGTAATTTTGGTTTGTTTTTCTTTGTTGTTTTATTTTCTTTATTTTTAAGGCACGTATGGGACTGTTTTTAAGGCAAAAAATCGAGAAACGCTTGAAATCGTGGCATTGAAAAGGGTCAGATTAGACGATGATGATGAGGTGAGATGAATAGCTTTAGTTGGGCTTATAAATTTGGTTATACAGGGTGTACCGTCGTCTGCCCTTCGTGAGATTTGCCTTCTGAAAGAGCTGAAGCATAAAAACATCGTGCGACTCTATGACGTATTGCACAGCGACAAAAAGCTCACTCTTGTCTTCGAACATTGCGATCAAGATCTGAAGAAATATTTCGACAGTTTGAACGGCGAAATTGACCTCGATGTCGTCAAATCGTTCATGTTAGGGTTTCCCTGAAATAGCTCTTATTTTCGATAATTTGGCTTTTTCAGGTATCAAATTCTACGAGGGCTCGCCTTTTGTCATAGTCACAACGTACTTCATCGTGATTTAAAACCTCAAAATCTATTGATAAATAAGGTACAATACAATGTGGTATACAATACGGTAATATATATACATATATATATCCCCAGATTTGGAATTACCTATATTTTCGTGATCAGGAGATCGTCCTGATTACGAATATATAAGCCTCTAAGCTGCCGTGAGGCCGACCCCAATAGCCTGCTTTCCTCCGGAAATCCGCTAAAATTGTAAAAACTATATATATATCTATCCCCAGATTTGGAATGACCTATATTTTCGTGATCAGGAGATCGTCCTGATTACGAATATATAAGCCTCTAAGCTGCCGTGAGGCCGACCCCAATAGCCTGCTTTCCTCCGGAAATCCGCTAAAATTGTAAAAACTATATATATATCCCCAGATTTGGAATGACCTATATTTTCGTGATCAGGAGATCGTCCTGATTACGAATATATAAGCCTCTAAGCCGCCGTGAGGCCGACCCCAATAGCCTGCTTTCCTCCGGAAATCCGCTTAAATTGTAAAAACCGGTACAACTGCTCAGTAAATATACCAAGGGCACTCTGGAGTGAGAGTGATTTCTTACAAAGCGCTTTAACTCCCAAGCCTGGTCCCAACTCCGGGGGAAGGCCTTGGTAGATGCAATGGTGAATGTTCAGCTATTTGGTTGCACTAGGTTTCTCGTTTGAAAAGAAAAACGTCCTTTATTGCATTCCTTCTTCAAAAGTCAAGAATTTAAAGTTTTCCTGATTGTAGAATGGGGAGCTAAAATTGGCAGATTTTGGCCTCGCCAGAGCTTTTGGGATCCCAGTGAAATGTTATTCCGCTGAAGTAGTCACACTCTGGTACCGACCTCCTGATGTTTTGTTCGGCGCCAAATTGTATACGACTTCAATCGATATGTGGTCAGCCGGCTGCATTTTTGCTGGTAATTTGTTTAAAATCTACCATAGTTTAATAAAATTTTTCCAGAACTGGCGAACGCTGGGCGTCCTCTTTTCCCCGGGTCCGATATTGACGACCAGCTCAAAAGAATCTTCAAACTACTCGGAACGCCTACTGAAGAACAATGGCCGTCCATAACGCATCTTCCGGACTATAAACCGTTTCCAGTTTACCATCCGAATATGAGCTTCGCTCAGGTTGTTCCGAAGTTAAACTCAAAAGGCCGCGACCTCCTTCAGCGCCTTCTGGTCTGCAATCCGACCCAAAGAATCAGCGCAGAAGACGCTATGGCCCACAGCTACTTCTTAGACATGAGCCTCAAAGTCCAGCAGTGACATTCAATGAATTCGCGCATCGTCATGATGGATTTCCCTCTCATTGGACTCTCTTGAAGTATTTTCATTCTATTCCTATTTATTTTCAAGTGCAATTTAGCCTTAAGTTTTTATTTGTGATACCTTTTTGTCTTTCCCACAAGCCCAAAAGTATCTCTTCCTTTTAGACTTAAAAAAAAACCCAACAGCACGCTAATTTTAATTTTTTAGAAAATAATTTTACTCATAAGACCAAGATTTTGTTTTTATCAAAATAATAAATAAAAAAATTTAATAGCAAAAACAAATACATAAACTCTTAAATTTATGAACACTTATTTTGTCGATTTTTGCGGTTTTAGGTACAATTTCTTGTTGAAACCGATAGATTTGACATTGACTGTTTGAAATCCTTCTTTGTGGAAAATTGAGCTGTTCAGTAATACTCGGTCAACCTGAAAAAAATAATTAAAATTTTGACTCGACAAAAAATAAATTTTACTCTTTTTATCATGTCTTCTAAGGTTTCTTTGTCTGCATAATGGGAGATCACGTTGACGAGTTCTTGGACGAACCAAGTCCCATAATTAATATTTCGATGAGAAACGAAACCTGAAAGATTTTAGATTCTGTTGGATGGTAGCTGTGGTTACCTGGTGAGCAGGGATATATCATAATTAAATTGGTTATGATTGGCCTAAAATAGTTCCTGGGTACGCCATCGATGTCTGTGTTTTTATTTCTATTGCCGCTACCCAATGATATCGCTTTGTCAAGATCAACTCCGTAGTCTTTTTGGTCGCCTCTATGAATAGAAATTATAGAAAATGAAGAACCCTTTGCAATTTTATGATAAAAGTTATCAAAAAGAAGACAAACCTGCAAGAAATGACGAATATCAATTTGGGAATGTCTGACAAATGGGGTGCTTTTGTCGAAGTCAATTGAGCGATAATCCAGTCAGACTCGACAAACAAAGCGTCGTGCATCTGCACCAAAACATTCTCGTCTTTGTTCTTATCCTGCTCTCCATGACTCATAAGAAAAAGGGTAAAACAATCGCCGCTGAAGTTCTGGATAAACTTCTCAAACGCATCTTGAAATTGCTTGGGGAAAAAAAAAGGAAATAAAATAAAATTGACCAACTTTCTGCAAGTTTATAAATACCTGTTTACTTAAATCTACATGCTTTTCGACTTCGTGGCCTAAATCGGTCCAGACTTTTTCAAGTTCGATCACATCTTTTGGCGACCCAAACCGTATCATCCCCATTTTCGGAATCTTTTCAATATTCACTATCAAAACTTTTCCTTTTGGATTGCTCGTTAATTTATACTCCTAAAACAAAATGATTAAATACATACATCCATTTTCATTTTTACTCTAAAATAACTCAAAAACTACTCAATCAGTAAAAACTTTGTTCAGATTTGATCCTGGTACAATTGGCTATAAAAAACTTAAGAGTGTACTAAAGGCCTCCGGTTTTAGCTAACTCCGAACCTGTATCTCCGGTTGTACTCAAAATTTTTTTGTGAAATTTTTTGATTTTTTTAAAATTAAATGGCGATCAACTAGCTTGCTCCTAAAAAATATTTCGCCAGGAGAAAAAAATAGAATAATCTTATTCTCCGATTTGCTCCCGAACTTATGAACCGATTTTCGATTTTTTGGTCTCGTTTTTTCTAATATTTTTTGAAGATACTCCTAATGGAGTCGAATTTGATTTTTTTTAATTTATACAAGAAATAAAATCAAAAATCTGGAAAAATATTTTTTTGGAGCACATTAGTAGTTCGGCATTTAAAAATCAACGAAATTAAAAAAAAAAAATTGTTAAAAAATTTTGAGTAGAACCGGAGATAATCGGAGAATACTAAAACCGGAGCCTTTAATACACTCTTAAGGCTAATATTTAGCGCATAAATTCCAATGTTAAGCTACCCAATTACATAGTAGGGTCAATATGTCAAAAAAATGGATCAATGTCTAGTTGATTCTAGCAACATGTACAAAAAGATCATTTAAGCATAAAGAGGTCCAATATTTAGCTCAGAGTTCAATACTTAAGCATAGTGGAATCAATATCTATTAGAAATGGACCAATATCTAGCTAATTCTAGCACAAAGGGGTTGTCAATATTTAGCAAAAAGGTCAATACCTCGCTAATTTTATCATAAGGCGTCAATATCTATCCTAAATGGATCAATATCGAAACAAAACTAGCACAGAGGATCTTTGAGTTTTTTCAGTTTTCCAGTTACATATTGCCAAAAAACTGAATAGAAGTTTTTACTTTTACTTAGAAGTTTTTTTAATAAAAAGTTTTTACCTCAGAAATGTCATAACCATCTCTGTCTACAGGATGTGTAATAGAGTTACTAGACCTAAAAACAAAAAAAAATAATATAAAAAATTCCTAAAATAATTATTAATAATTAGTAATTACCTATTCGGGCTAATAATAAACGACAACTCAGGATTTCCAGATTTGAAGAAAATATTGTAAAGATGTCTAAACGCATTGGGACCTCTTTTAGTAATTAATAAATACAATTCTTCAATTTTTTTCTTATCTTCAAAATTAGTCTGCAAAAAAAATTCATAAATTGGCCATAAGAAAAGAAAAAAAAATTACCTCAATGTAGTTGATCTGTTTTTTAGTGATGACTTCTTCATCGAGTAGAAGTTCGACGATTTTTTCGTAATTTTTTGTATTTTCGACGAGCATTTTCATGTTGTCTATTAATATTTTTTGATGCCTGGCCTCCATCGTGCTAGAACGTGGGGAAAACAAACAAAAAATCGAAGTTTATCTTAGGAAGGAAACTTGATAATAAAAAATAAAACCGATAAGCAGGGTTAGCGAAATGAAACTCCGATAAGGCATTATGATCCACTTTTAAAAATAACGGATTTTGGATGATCTGATGATGACTAGTTGTTCAAATTATTGTCCTTACAATATTGATAATTGAAGAATACAAGTGAAATCAAGATGCGATAAAAAATAAGACAAGATATAGAATGTTCTTACCTTTGCAGACAAAATATGAGTCGTTTATCTTAATGGGGAAAAGTCTGGATGTTATTTTGATCGGAATTATTTATGTCCTTCACTTGACAAATTTTTTCGACAGAAAAGGAACCCGAAAAAAGCCCCCACCACTGATTTTACTTAAAAACTATTTGGGCGTGCAAGGCCTCGCAAAATGATTCATATTCAAAGGGGTCAATCACACCGCGTCAAGTGTATTGTCCTAAGTAGGTGGATGTTTAGTGGAAAACGAATAGTAGACAGACGAGATTCCCGAGTCATTTGAATTCCGTCATCCCCACTCTTTTAGCCTTTCCTTTCTGAGTTCAAGGAGTACAAGGCCGAGGACAGAAAATTCTTCGCGGGAGAGACAAGGTTCTCGTCGGTTGAGTTTCACGGCTTCCCCTAGCAGCTGTCGAGTTGGCCAGACAAAGAAGGAACGGGTTGGGACTTTCAACGTTAGATGGCGTGGCCTTCCTAATAACGGCCACACAAAAAGAGCTGCACACAAGCAGCAGTGCAGCCTGGAGAAGTTGAATTTCCATCCTCCGCAGCACCCGAAGTGCTCAAACTTTGGATCTGCTATGACCTGCTAGACTTTCCGAGTGGTTCCACTGTGCAGACAATTACTTATTTACTAAACTTACCTACTAAATAAAAGTTAAACATACTTTTTAGCCGAGAAAGCCTCTTCTGGCGTTTTCAATTAAAGTGACTCTTTTGAGGGCAACTTTAATACCATTTTCCAACTCTAAAGACCCTATTTGGGCTTTTGTTCAGCTTTTGTTCCATTTTCCAACAATATCGACCATTTTTGGACAGATTTCGTGTCATTTTTTAATCAAAAAGACCCTATTTGGGCAGCTGTTGTACCATTTTCCAACAATAAAGACCGTTTTTGGGCAGTTTTCGTACTATTTTCCAACAATATCGACCATTTTTGGGCAGCTTTCGTGCTTTTTTCAACGATAAAGACCCTTTTTGGGCAGCTTTCGTGCCATTTTTGATCACAAAGACCTATTGCAGGTAGACTGTACATTTTCCATACACATAAGCATTTTGGCAGTTTTCGTACTATTCCACAACATCGACCTTTTGGGGCACGGTTGTCGTGCTTTTCAACGAGATTAAAGACCCTTTTTGGGTCAGCTTTCGTGCACAATTTTTGATCAGACCCTATTGGCAGCACTATTGTACCCTTTCCAACATACGACGACCTGTTTGGCAGCTTCGTATCACTTTTCAACGATATTGACCATTTTTGGGCAGCTTTCGTGCTTTTTCCAACCATAAAGATCCTTTTTGGGCAGCTTTCGTGCCATTTTTGTTCACAAAGACCCTACTTGGGCAGCTATTGTACCCCTTTCCAACCATAACGAACTATCTGAGGCGCAGCTCTTGGTATCACTTTCAACGATATTGAACCATTTTTGGGCAGCTTGTTCGTGCTTTGTTCCAACCATAAGATCCTTTGTCAGCTGTCGTGCCACAGTTTGTTCACACAATATGAGCGCTAGTACATTGGGCAGCTATGTCCCATTTCCAACAATAAAGACCGTTTTTGGGCAGGTTTCGTACTGTTTTCCAACACTATCGACCCTTTTTGGGCAGCTTTCGTGCTTTTTCTAACGATAAAGAACCTTTCTGGGCAGCTTTCGTGCAGTTTTTAATCATAAAGACCCTATTTGGGTCAGCTTTCGTACCATTTTCCAATGATAAAGACCCATTTTTGGGCAGCTGTCGTACCATTTCCAATCATAAAGTACTGATTTTGGCTATATAGTTAAAATTAGAGCTAGAAGAAGTTGTTTTTAGCTTTTCTTCAGTAAATAAAATTTTATTTCGTAAGGAAAGATAATTTTTTTGCAAACTCAATACCATTCTTGTGCAAATTAAATTTCCACTTTTTTAAAAATAAATATTGATGTTCGATGTTTGAAAATTCATGAATAATCTTGGCATTAAGCAAGATTATCGTGCAATATTTTTGAGTCAGCACTCGTGAAAATTGACTTGCTAATTTTGTTTACTCCATTTTCTTCTCAACCCCTTCCCGTACGAACTCCCCCTTCACGTCTGGGTCAAAGTGTCAAAAAGCTCTCATCCTCCATCATGTCAACACGAGGGTTTCCAGTTATTCCCCAACCGGAATGTCGAACGATAAAAGATTGCATTTTAAAAGCCACCTTTTTCCCGAGACTTTTCTTCATGTTCCCTTACGATTTTAAACATTTCGCTTTCAAATTGAACAAAATCAGACTCCTCATTTGCATTTTTCTCTTATTTTTATTTCCATCTTTAATCATATATGATGTGGTTTGCTTTTTCATTTATAGAATGAGGGAAAACATAAAAATGGAAGTCAAAGATTATATTTTTTTTACTCATCAGTTTTTTCAAATCCTTAATTTTATGGTGGCTTCCTACATGTTGATCTCGAGTCACGAAAAAATGAATAAAATGGTTAATTTGATTCTTTTTCTTGAGAAGAAGCTTCTTTCTGATGGACAGCCTGGTTGCCCTCATGTGGACGTCCGATCCATTTTTTGTCTTTTCTTCGTAGTCGCAATTGCTTTGGCTCTTGACACTTTTTGTTTCGACGATACGGCCAGTTTAAGCCTTTTTATCACAATCCCTTTGTATTTCGTGACGGTTTCCCTTCATGTCCATATCATCGGGTTTACAACAATTATGCTCTTCAACAGAATCCAGTTCGAAAGACTAACTGAAGCGTTGGAGGTGAGAAACGTCGAAAATATGGTCCTTTATTTCGAATACATGACGATCCTATGTGAAGAATTGAACGGAGTATTTTCACCGACTTTATTGTTCATTTTTACGGCGATTTTTTTCGCAATTACATCAGAATGCTATTACACCCTTTCTACTCCGGTCGAAATGACTCTAGGGTCGTTGGGGAGCCTTTTGTGTGCTGGAATCAACGCTGTGGCTTTGTTCTCGATCGTTATCGCCTGTGAACGAGTCCATACTCGAGTAAGTACACATTTTAGAAACCGATGAAATTTTTATGGAAATATCGATTTTCAAAAATTACGTTCTCAAATGAACTGAACTCGGGGAAATTTCGAATTTCTCAATAGATCGATAGTTAATGATGTTTCTATGTTTTTGGTGAAAGTCCTTTTTCCAAAAAGTGTTCTAAGTAAAAGTTACTTGAAATCAAGCGCAGATTCGATTTCTCTCGTCAAAACATAGGGTTCGTACTCAAAATAACGCAGTTAGGGTCCTTCTGGAGCTCCCTGTACCTCAAATCCAAAAGTTATTGATGCCAATCGATTCCTCGCTTAAAATTAAGGGGGGTTTACTTAAGGGGGATCCGACATCAAAATTCTACCAAGTGTGCGAGAGAGAGGGAAGATGCCCAAAAGTAGTTTCCTCGTTTTGGGCACTAAAAATGGTCGGAAATTTTTTTTGAAAAGCGCGTTCTCATTCTTTTGGAAAACTACGCACTGTTTAGGGGGCAGTTTTTCCGGAAAAATTTTCCTCCGGAAAATAGAAAATCCAATTTTCCACCAAAACAGAAATTTTGAAAAAAACAGGTAGTCATCTTGTAGGTTTTGACGAGCTGATTTCAAATATGCTAATATTAAGAAGATCGGATGAATAGATTCGTCGGTACGAGATTTTTAAGGATTAGATGGTGCGGGGAAGGGGAGTTTTATTTTGGGGAAGTAAAGATGACACATCACTCTCACTCCTTCAAGGTCATCGAACTTTTCAAACGGCTTAATTTTTTTCTCTCTATTGTGAGATTGTTAGGTAGATTTTTTTTTCCATTTCATAATATTTAGTCAAAACCACAAAAGACTCATGATTTTTTTTTCAATATTCCCCAAAAATTTAGTTTTTCTTTTCTTTCTGAACATATTTTAAGGCAATTTTCACCTAAAACCTTAAAATCGACATTTTAAAAGCCAAATTATCGTCCAAAAATCTCAAAATCAACATTTGTAAAGCCCAATTTTCGTCCAAAAACCTCAAAATCAAAGTTTAAAGAGCCTTTTTTCGTACAAAATCTCAAAATCAAGGTTTTAAGAGCCCAATTTTCGACAAAAACCTCAATATCAACTTTTGTAATGCCCAATTTTTGTCCAGAATCCTCAAAGTCAAAGTTTTAAGAGCCATATTTTCGTCAAAAAACTCAAAATCAACAATTGTAAATTCGCGTTCGTAGATTTCAGAAAATTTTATAAAAACAAAACTAAAGATTATTAAGTTTGCTACAAATTTCATCTACTAAGATTTTTTGTAGGACCAAACGTTTCTGATCCACGAGGCGACAAAAACGCTGGATTTTCGATTTTTACCGATGAAAAAGTCAGATTTTAGAAAAGTCAGTCTGCAAAGGATAAAAATTTAAAATTACAGAAAGATAACATTGTAGAAAATAAAGCAGGCAAATGGTTTCTTGAAATAAAAACCGGTTTGAAGAATCCTGACCTTGACAAAGGGAAAATTTATCTTTTCTCCCCGCCCCCCTCATTGAACTCCCCGGAACCCCGCAGCATCTAAGCTTTAAAAATCTCGTACCGACGAATCTATCCATCCGATCGTCTTAATATTAGCATATTTGGAATCAGCTCGTCAAAACCTACAAGATGACTACCTGTTTTTTTAAAAATAAAGTTTTGGTGGAAAATTGCATTTCCTATTTTTCCGAGGAAAAATTTTCCGGGAAAACCGCTTTCTAAACAGTGCGTAGTTTTCCTAAAGAATGAGAAAGCTCTTTTCAAAAAAATTTTCCGACCATTTTTAGTGCCCAAAACGAGGAAACTAATTTTGGGGGTGATAGTGCTGCGATCTCTTGAATGAGAAACAAACAATTCTGGAGGGAGAATCCCCCTTAAGCACTTTTTTTTTGTAAGGCAAAAAGTCTTTCAGATAATGCCATTCCAAAAATGGAACTTCGACAGTGCTGCCACGCTCCAGTCAAGCGTTGGACCTTGAGGTCTGCAAAGCACCTTCCCAAGGTTTTACATTTTATAGTTCAGGAAAGGTTTTTCACGTTATCCACCCCTTAGCTTAAGAGCCTTCCCACTTGAAAATAAAAAAAGTTGTCTAGGCCATTTAAGAGTGCGAATAAGACATAAAGGAATGGAAGAATTGATCCTTAAGTGGCTCCGTTTTCCGAGCTGTCTCGTTCAGAGCATTCCCATTAGCGAGGGCGACCGTAAAATAATTTGCACTTCAAAATCCCTTATCATTTCCAGAGGAATTCGTTCAATAGAAAACTTCAAATTTTGATGAAAACAAACGATTTTCTCTTCGAAAACGTAATGTATTAAATGAAAAGTTTATTTCCCTTGAAAACTTCCATCTTTTCAGGACAAAGTCTATTTACATTTATTGACGGAGAGGGAGTTGATATTCACCGCCTGGGGGTTTTTCCAGATCGATTTTCCTTTAATTACTTCGGTAAAGATTTGTTGATTGGATTAGGGGAGGAATTAATTTCATGTTCTAGATGGTCGCCGCTGAAACTACCTACGTCGTTGTTTTTCTTCAATTGAGGTGATGTTTTATTTAGCGTTGTTCACTTGGTATAGAATAACAACGTACGTGCAAGTTGAACCAACAACCTAGAAACCATTTCAAAACAAAATTAAAACAAATTTACTTTACCATTTGCAAAAATGTGTAGTCTAACGTAAAAAAGTCGCAGGCTGTGAATTCGTAATGTTCCGCCGCAGCTAAATGTAGTTGTACTTTTGGCTTGAAATAAAATTTTAAAAAGGTTTCCTTTTTTTGAGCACTTGAGTTACCTCTCGGGCCATTTTTCCGTCCGGGTCGTCGAGAGACATCGTGTAAACTTTTTGATTGAAAATGTTCGCCTGGAAAGAATGATAAATGATGAAGAGCTTTCTGAACGTTTAAATGGCAGTAACTTCAACAATTTTTGACTTCTCGATATTTTTAAAGATATTTTAAAAGGCTAAGTATCAATAAAATTGTGACGTTATGGGCATTTAAAAGGTTTAGACGTGGAATCGCTAACCTCCTTTTTTATAGAATAGCATACTGAGCTGATCATCCAAACGTTGTAAAAGTGAGAGAAGGATCCCAAGTAATAAAGGAGGGGATGGTCATTAGTGCTAAGGTCGTCTTGTAAGGCGTATGTAAATGCCAAATATGAAAAAAAGACGCCGGTGAAAAATGAAACGGCGGAAGTTGCCAAAACGGCCGGACCGTAGACTCCGTTGATTTTATAGCAGATGTAGAGCAGCTTCGAGTAATAGGAAAGGACTAGCCCAGGTTCAGATGAGTCCAAAAGTTCTCTGAAACCAAATTATTGTTTCGTTAGGCACGAAGAATTAGAGCACTCGAGGCTATAGTGACGTCGTAGGTACTGAATCAGCCAAGGGTGACCACATTGAACGCTGGATTTTACGCAGTTTCAAACATTTATACGCAACAAGCTAGATTTTGCCTTTTCACTTTTAATAAGAAAAGACCCTTTTCAGCCAGATATTTACCTTTTTGACACGACCTTTTTCATACAGATTATGACCCTTTTGCTTGATTTTGAACCTTTCGTGATAAAAAAAGATCCTTTTTAGTCAGATTTTGACCTTTTTTGACAAGGATAGTCCTTTTTCAGCCAGATTTTGATCCTTTTTGGGAAGAAAAGACCCTTTTTAGCCTAATTTCGACCCTATTTTTGGTAAGAAAAGACCCTTTTCATCTAGATTTAGATCATTTTTTGATAAGAAAAGACCCTATTCAGCTAGATTGTGACCCTTTTTGACAAGAAAAGACCCTTTTTAGCCTGATTTTGACTCTATTTGGCAAGAAAATACCCTTTTTGGCCTAATTTTGAACCTATATTTGACAATAAAATACCCTTTTTAGGAAGATTTCGTTTCTTTTCGACAAGAAGAACGCTTTTTAGCCAGATTTTAAAATTTAAATGCTCCACTATTTGCAGATAAAAATTTAAAAGCCTTGGAGGACGCCAAACGAAAAATTTCTTCTGGCCACCCTTCATACCACATTTTCTCCCAAATCATAATACCTTAAATTGACGATGTGACTTTTTAAAACGTGAATCATCGAAGCGAATCCATATAAAATTAAATAATTGTTGTTCATCCCCAGATAATATACGATTATTCCATTGTCTATGAGGTCGTCGTAGGTGGGGAGGTGTAGCACTTCCAAAAAAAGCGCTACGGTGATTAAAATCCCCGCAAAATAAATGGGAAATCCATTTTCGTCCCTTTTTACGCGCTTCTGTTTCAAAATCGTTTTCATCTCGTCGTCGAACTCGAAAAAAGCAAAGATCTTCCTGAGCTTTCTAGTGCAAAGGAGGGACGACGCCATGCCCGAACCGATTGTAAAAACCGTCAGAAGGATTTCAAAAATATTTTCCAGATCGAATTTCGTCCGTTTCCTTAAGTAGTAGACACTTCCGAAAAGCGCAGCGCAATGGTAGATTGAAAAATAAACGAACCGAAATGGTGTCACCTTTAAATCAGAAGAAAATGGATACACCCCCATAAGGAAGCTAGCCTGAAATATTTGACGGACGTTTTTCATCTTGAATCTTTTACGACTCAGCATGTTGACTTAGCAACTTTTACTGGTACAAAACAGTGCGAATATACTGACATAAAATCGTTAGAATTAATTAAAACTTTCCGTTATCTGTGACAAAATGAAGTTATACCTAAAAAACAAAAATCCAATTAAAAGAGTCAATAAAAAATTACTTAAAAAAATAAAAATAAAAATATTGATTGGTGGGAATTACTGTCTGGCTGAGCCCAGACCCTCATTCGCCCAGCTTATTCGAAATTCCTCTACCTAATAGTCTAATAGTCCTAATAGTCTAGTTATGGGTGAGTGGGGTTAGGTGGTGGAAGGTTTGGGTTGGTCGTGGTAGGTGAATGAAAGTAGGGGATGGGGAAAGGTTAGGGGGGAGGTGGGGGGTTGGTTGGTGGAATAAAACATGGGATATGGGGGAGGTTGAGAGAGGAACGAGGAGGTGATGAGTGGGAGAGTCGAGGAGGTGATGATGAGAGTGGGGGGAATTTTAGGGGAGGGTTGGGGAGGATCGAGGATAATGGAAGTGATGGATGAGTGGGGGAAGGTTGGGATTGGTGTGGGTAGGTGAAAGAAAGTAGTGGATATGGGAAGGTTAGGGAGAGGTTGGGAAATGATCGATGAAAGTCGAGGTGATGATGAGAGTGGGGAAGTTTGGGAAGGTTAAGGGAGGTGGAATCGAGGAAAGTGGAAGAGGTGATCGAAGATCGGGTGGAGGTAGGGGCGGATGGAGTGGGTGGTTGGTGACGGGTTGGCGAAGATGGTTTGGTTCGTTAGGTAGATTTGATAATTTACATACTCTTTATACATACCTAAGTTTGACAATGCGATTTTTCAAAACATGAATCATAGAAGAGAATTCGTACAAAACATAATTACTGGTATTCAACGACCAGTAATAACCTAGCAATCCTTTGTAAATGAGGTCGTTCCTGTCATTTTTGATAAAAGACATTAAGCCTTCCAGAAAAATAAGAATTCCAGAGAAATAAAACGGAAAACCCTTCTCATCGGGGGCAAGGCCTCGCTTTTGCAAAGCATCATCGATCTCATTGACGAATTTACAAAAGACTCTGATTCTCACAAGCTTCCGGACGCAAACGAATGAAGAAATGAAGCCCGAAACGGTTGTCATGAACGCCAGTATCTTTACTAAGACGCTAATGAGACGGTAGTCGACGCTTTGCTTTATGATGAAACAAACGAAACCGACAATGCTCAAACATTGACAAATAGAGCAGAAAACGATTCTGCTCGGTGTCGTTTCCAAGTCAGATGAAAAGGGATGGATTCCTAGATAGAAACCACCACGAAAAATTTCTCGGACGGTTTTCAACCTGAATATCTTACTCGACATCATGAAACGAATGAGTCATGAACTCGAGTAAAATCGTTATAACGATTCAAACTTTGCTATTAACTTTTTGACAAGCAACAATTTTGAAGTCCCATTGTTTTAAAGTTCATTATCTGCATAAATACTACAATATTTATGATGCTTTTAAGCTCTTTTAATTTGATGTCAACAGGATGTCGCATTCCAGAACCTCTCTACTTATGTATCTGAAGTTTAAGTACGTTACTATCATCAGGCCACCTATTTGATGGATGTGGAGGCCACCTATTGATGAATGTAAAAGCCATATATGGATGGATGTGGAGCCCAAATAGGGCGTGCGATAAATATGGAGGCCACCTATGGATGGATGTGGAGGCCACCTATTGATGGATGTGGAGGCCACCGATGGATGGATGTGGAGGCCACATATGGATGGATGTGGAGGCCACATAGGAATGGATGTGGAAGCCGCCTATTGATGGATGTGGAGGCCGTCTATTGATGGATGTGGAGGCCACCGATGGATGGATGTGGAGGCCACATATGGATGGATGTGGAGGCCACATAGGAATGGATGTGGAGGCCACATAGGAATGGATGTGGAGGCCACATAGGAATGGATGTGGAAGCGGCCTATTGATGGATGTGGAGGCCGCCTATTGATGGATGTGGAGGCCGCCTATGGATGGATGTGGAGGCCACATATTGATGGATGTGGAGGCCACCTATTGATTTATATGGAGACCACCTATTGATGGATGTGGAAGCCGCCTATTGATGGATGTGGAGGCCACCTATTGATTTATATGGAGACCACCTATTGATGGATGTGGAAGCCGCCTATTGATGGATGTGGAGGCCACCTATTGATGGATGTGAAGGCCGCCTATTGATGGATGTGGAGGCCGCTTATGGTCACCTAATCAACAATTTTGAAGTCTCGTTGTTTTAAAATTATTATCTGCATAAATGCTACAATAGTTATGATGCTTTTAAACTCTTTGAATTTGATATCAACAGGATATCGCATTCCAGAACCTGAGAGAGAGAACCGCAGAGAATGCGACATCCTATTCCATGATTTTCGTGCTACTATAATAATAATTCTGGTTTTTAACTTATAATTTTAACTTACCTCAGTTTGACTATGCGATTTTTAGAAATATGAATCATAGAAGCGAATTCGTATAAAACAAAATAATTTGTGTTCATTGACCAACAATAAGCGAAAAGCCCTTTGTAAAGGAAATCCGTATAATCGTATATTGCATGAATTGCGATGAAGAGAAGCACTAGAATTCCACAGAAATAAAACGGAAATTCCGTCTTTTCCAAATCGATTCCTCGCCTTTTCAACGTTTCATTGATTTCTTCGATAAATTCGATAAACTTTTCGATCTTTTTTAGTTTACGGACGCTCACGATGGAAGAAATGAGACCCCCTAAGGATGTCAAGATTGCCAAAATCATGACTAAGGTGCCAATAAGACCAAATCTAATTGACCTCATTATGCACCAGACGCAACCGAAAATGTTCAAACACTGGTAAATGGAACAGTAGAGGATTCTTATAGGTGTCATCTTCAAGTCTGACGAATAAGGATGGACTCCTAGAAATAAACCAAAAGAAAAAACTTTCCGGATATCTTTTAACCTGAATTTCTTCAACATGTTCGAACCGTTCGCGAACTCGCAATAATCATTACAAAGGCTCCATTAACTTTTTGACAAGCGCTAATTCCGAGTGGCCTCTGTTTTCAATTCCATTATCTCGTTTGAAAACTTTAATACTTTTGTTTATATTGCGTATATATTTCGTCTCTGGGTAATTAATGGGTTTTCCCCCTGAGGGGCGATATGGAACTTTCGGACTGTCGACAATAACCCACAGTAAACCATGTTATGGCCTGGAAGGAAAAGTTTATGGCGGCAATGTTGTCTCGTTAACAAACTATTTCCCAAGTTCAGCGTTTCGCGTCAATAACAAAACTTTACGGAACCACGCCACTTTCTGGGAAGACAGAAAAAAAAGCTAAAATTCTTCTTTAAACTGCCCATACCAAAAGGGGAAAATTGTTACTTTTAACTTTTTCAAAAATTGTGGGTTATATTGGGTTCTGCGCCCAAATTTTGAGAAAGTTTGAGACATAGAATTTCGTTCTTATGAGTGGTGACAATATGTAACAAAGATCGTTAAGTACATACATATGTATTTTTAAAACAAATTCGTAATATAGTATATTCTACAAAAAGGTAATTTATATTTATACTTCTCTGGAGGATGGGGAAAAAAGAACATAAGAGACCGGCCTAAAATTGCAGCCTGTGTCGAACAAGGCTCGCATATACCCTTGGGATCCCGATAAAAAAAAAGACCATCTAGGTACATACTTCCCCTTTTTTATTTATTTTTTTTATTCCATACGTTTATCCTGATCAAATATAAGAAAATGAAAAAAAAATATTTCAAAAAATGTAATTTTATTTTAAATCTTTTTAATGAGGAGCTTACAGAATTCTGTACAAAACAAACTTCATTGTTATGGGTTGTAAGATTTATTTGTTTTGTTTAAACTAGGTTAACTACGGAGTAAAGGTAGACTGGGTTTCCTTTTCCGTATAAATCCCTAAGATAGGCCACGTTTACCTATAATGATCCTCCTAAATCAAAACACTGGAATATTGTAACTTTCATAAAATAGGCAGCAACATCTTTATAGGATTTCAAATCACAAAATCCACAATTTTTTTCCCTGTTTATCGTGTCTAAAGGGAAATTGAATTTTCAACATAAATTTTATCACTTTTTTTTTTCTCCGAGTTAGCATTTTCGAGATAATAACGATTTTATGGTTAATTTCCGATTTTTCAGTCTCCCAGTACCACCCTATTTCTGTTATCGTAATCATGGTAAGTCACCTCCTATATTCCTAAATACTTTTTCCTTGATTTTATCGCAGATACAAATATAGAAATAAAATGTTATGTTCACGGTTATACTAAACCCTCATGACATTCATGTCTTTCAGAAGTGTAGGTGCATTAAGCAAAAAATTTTCAGCTCGTTGAACCTACATTATGAAAGGAACTCTCCAGACTAATAAAACGGTCGATACCACATGTCAAAGTTTTTAATTGGCCATTTCACTGAGCTTTCCGCGTGACTGGAATTTCGCTTTAAACAACCTAACCGCGAAAATTCTTAGAAATGGAAACTTTTAATTAATACGACTCTCGATGGAATACCAAATTTCGTTTATTACATTTTTTTTAATCTCCAGTAAAATTGAAGTCTATTTTAGAATTTTTATTGTTTTTGCGATTTCTGGAGGAAAGCAGGCTATTGGGGTTGGCCTCATAAAAGGAGATACGAGTGAAATACGAAATTTCTCTAATATTGAAAAAATTCATGTTGACAGGGTGTGTATAAATAATTTATAATTTTTCTTTTTATAGTAGGTACCTTTCATTCCGTATGCGAAAGTGGAACGAGAGTAAAAAAAAAAGTATCATTCCGTATCATATCAAAGAGAAGTCGTTTCAAATCATATTTCCATATATGTGGATATTTCAAAGTTTCCTAGACCATAAATCAACTTCATATTTTACATTGATATTAAGGTGCCTGACCTTCATTCTATGTGGTTGATGTGTACGAGGGCGGTGAGGGTGGCGTTAGGGGGTTGGGAAATTTGAACCGACAAGGGTTGGTAAACTTGCCGCCTTTCAGTCTCCATCCTCAGTCACATTTCTCCTCTCGCCCAGCTCGTGTCGTACAAAATCGATTCCCTACTCGGTGATCGTATAAACAAACACAAAATAAATAATCAATTTTTTCCGCTATATTGTAAGTACGTAAAAAAATTTTTTAACAAAATTAAAATTTTTTTTTTAATTTTTCAAAATTTAATTACCTTTTTAGGTTTTCAAAATTAAAAGAAGGGTGGAATTTTTTCTGCTTGGAAATATTTATGTTTCGTATAAAAAACGTGACATGTAAGCGCCTGTTTGCTGTGTAATATTCCGGGCTAACGAGTTTATGAAGCTTTCGCGGAAAATTTCCTCGCTGCCTTTGGGAGGCTGTCATATGGGAGAATGTTGAACGTTGTTTATCATCATGTTTGGGGTCTTCTAATGTCACAGATGGGCGACCTTAATACCGTATCGCGTGTCAGACTACAGCTTTGATTAAATTATAACGTCACTCAGTTTTATCATGACACGCGATATTAAGGCGTATAAAGTTTTAAAAAAGAAATTTTTTTTTCTTTTTTCAGATGCTCTCCTGATGACATCATGGGTAATCATGGGTCATCAAGAAGCGACGTCGATTTCTCAGAAGAAGGTAAACGTCAATTTAAAATTCGATAAAAAATTCAAACTTTTTTTCATTTGTTTCAGTCAACTTTGATCACTTTCAAATTCTTAGAGCGATTGGGAAAGGAAGCTTTGGAAAGGTAATTTTTAAAAAATTGATTGCATCGTTTTCAAATTAGCATCTTATTAAAGAAAATTAACATGAAATTAAATCTTCGCTATTTTACTTAAGTTCTCTTTATTGTATGTCTTCTATCTACTCCTTGACCTATTTATAGCAAGCTCAACAAACGGGGCTTTTAATTAAATATCTCTTTTCTATTTCAATTTTCGCCCTTGAAATAGTAAAAAAAAAACACAGATTTTGGGTGAACAATACTCCCTCCTTTATTGAATCTTTAAGTATGGAATTTTCCTTACAAAATTAAAAACGAAAATTTTCAGGTCGAAAAAGTTTTTTAATAAAATTGATAAAAAGTCCAATAAAATGAGACTTTCGGTCCAAAAAGGATCGCCTTTGGTGAGGTGAAAAAAAATATCTTATTATTCGGAAAACATCAGATTTGTGCTTTCCTCCCTCCAAATAGTCAAAAACAAGATTTTGGATTAAATAGAAAAATGTTTTCCGGTTGATTTTGTTTTGATATTTTTTTCAGTTCGTATTGAAGAAATAATAAAGAATTTTTTTCAGTTCGTATTGAAGAAATAATAAAGAAAATGGTAAACAGTTTTTATTTTAATTTTCTAAAGAATCAGGTCTCTTTTTAAAGCTTAATCCAACAATAATTAGAAGCCTCATTAACTCCCCCTCGTTAATTCAAGAAATAAAAGTTTCTTTTCTGTCAACCTTTATTTTTCCTTAAATAAGAATTCATGAAAGATGAAAAAAAGAAAAGATTGGTACCTACCAAAGGATGTAAATATTTTTTTACCCTCCCAACACCTGAAATGAAACAAAAGGAAGAGCTGAATAAGCAGGTTGACATAGTTTTGACGAGGGAAAATGTCTCGAGTCCAACCGAGAGAGAATTCCGGATTAACACGACTCGTTTGTTCAGTTATTTAATCCTTGACACGGGGCTTTGTTATAAGCCGGCCCCGAAATCCCATTTCGTTTTACAATTACACCGAATTCTTGAAAAGTTGCCATTTCGGAAATTCAGAAACAGAAAATTTCTCATTCTAAAATGCTACTTCATTCCTGAAATGGTCAAGCATGGTAAGGGCCCTAGTGGACCTTAGCTTCAACTAAATCTCAAGAATGGCCGACAAGCATGCCCCAGTGGCCGGTGATAAAGGAAAACTTACAAGGCTAGGTCACGATGAGTGGGTCGCCAATCAGGCCAAATTTTTGTTTGGTGATTCTACATCAAAAAATAGTTGACACGTGTCCGAGCGTTTCTTGCAATGGGCCCCAGGGGGGGGGGCTCTTGAAGTCAAAATACGAATTTTTCAAAATGGACAAACAAGCTATTGATTTCGATGTAAAATTTCACGAGGAATCCAATGGCATCAATTAAAAAATTCTAGGAACATTATTTTTCGAGTTATCGCTAAAAAACCGCTTTTGGAACTAAGTAAACTACCCCAGGAAAAATTTTATCGTCAAAAACAACATTATATTCGTACTCAGCATCCCAAAAAACATAGAGATATTAAATTTTATCAAGATTAAAAAATAAAATTTTTTTCCATTAGTGATACCTTGATAAAATTTAATATCTTTAGCTTTTTTGGGGCGCTGAGTACGAATATAATGTTGTTTTTGACGAGAAAATTTTTTCTGGGGTAGTTTACTTAGTTCCAAAAGCGGTTTTTTAGCGATAACTCGAAAAATATTGGTCCTAGAATTTTTTAATTGATGCCATCGGATTTCTCGTGCAATTTTACATCGAAATCAATAGCCTGTTTGTCCATTTTGAAAAATTCGAATTTTGACTTCAAGAGGTCCATTGGAAGAAACGCTCGGACACGTTTCAACTATCTTTTGATGTAGAATCACCAAAAAAAAATTTTGACCAGATCGGCGACCCCCTCACCGTGACCTCCCCTTGTAAGTAAAGTTGGTTGAATGTATGCCACGTAACTTGTGATGGCGAAAATGAAAGTGCAGGTTTGTAGTAAAAATGTCAGGGGCAAAAATATCGATCTGACTCAAGATGTGGTCTCTTCACCACTTCCCCACCCTTCGCCCTTTCATGAACTGGGCGTACCACTTAAGGGGCCACTTTCGGGTTGAATATCCCCCCACCCCTCCCCCATCATTTGAACTGCCGGAGACACCGCAGAGTCTCGCTTTCGAAATAGTTTACGCGAGCAACGCAATCCTCCCTTTTGAAACCCTCAATTTAAATTTCACCGCATGGAAACCCTCACACATCAAAACTATCGATTCTTCTTTGACGTCATCTCAAAATTGCGGAAGGTCCTCCCCTCCACCCCTCTCAACAGATTTATGATTGAGGAAGTAATCTCTTATCCATCCCTGTTTAACTTAAGGAAAGTAGAAAGGATATTAGGTTTTCTACAGAAAAGTCAACTCCTAAGAGCCTGTGAAAGACATCAACTCAAATAAAAAGCTTTGAACTTTAGAAAACAGTTTTTTCAAAAACTTACAATATTAAATAAGTTTTTATAAGTTCTAGGAAAAACAAACAATTCATTATTTCCAATCACTCTTCCAACTGTATTTTCTTCATTTTCGTCCTGATTAAAAATCGATCAAGCACCATTGACTTTTTTAGCTCATAAACGACCTCAAATTCCGTAAATTCGCTTGAAGCATAACTATCTAATTAAATAGTTTCTCAAAGTCTTGTTGAATGCAAATTATGCCAATTAAGAGCATTCTCGGATGGTTCCAGAAGGGTAAAGGGCAAAATTAGCCCCATTGGAACTTGCGACTGAAAATTTTTGAGCATCCCCAAAATCTTCCCGAAAAAAAAAGTCTCGAGGCAGCCTCGAGAAGCAGCGGATTTCCTCCGGAAAAGCCTTCCCAAATCCTACCTTTGATATCCAATCCCCCCCGCACTCGAAAACGGGAACATCCTATATTTTTGTGATCCCCAGAGCTTCCTGATCACGAATATATAAGCCTCTAGCCTGGGAGCCGCCGTGACGACCTCCTCAATAGCCTACGGAAATCCGCTCAAAATCCCGAAGTTTTTTGTTGTCAAAAACGCATCTTTTCATTCATATTCAAAAATGGCAAAATCAACACATTAACAGCCAATTCGTCAAAAACCTCGTTTTTTTCTTGAGGTTTTGACCCTCATTTGTCTTTTTAGTGACGATTTTTGACCCACATTTCGACCTTTAAGTGATGATATCGATCCATATTTCGTATTTTTTTAATTGGTGATTTTGAGGTTTCTGACTCACATTATGCTTTTTAGTGATAATTTTGAGGTTATTTACCCTACATTTGATCTTTTTAGCGGATTTCCATAGGAAAAAGGCTATTGAGGTTTCTCTTATGGAGGCTGTCAGGCTAGAGGCCTATATATTTAATTGATTTTGAGGGTTCTGACCCCACATTTGGCATTTAAGTGATGATTTTGAGATTTTTTACCCAGTGAAATCTTGAATAATTTTCGTGTTTAGATAAAAGTCATATGAGATTTTATTAGTAGAAAAATTATGAAAGAAGGGAATGTTTGAGGTGAAGAAGAAATGAATCTCATGTCAGTGTCCAATCTTTGATACATGGTCGAAAGGTTAAGTTCGCCGCAATAAGGTCCCCATGAAACGACTGCATAAACGTGTCCCAAGCAGTAAAGAGGGCCGCCCGAATCGGCTTTACAGACGTCGCTGTATTCATATCCTAAAGCACAAATTTGTCTCCTTTCGTTCAACTCTTCAGGCATCAAAGAAGCACATCCGGAGAGCTCCATCATTCGAAGTTTAGCGTATAATAACGTCACAGATGGGTATTCGTAGACGTTTATATCCATGACTTTTGTCATGCCCCATCCTATGCCGAAACATTCAGCGTTGATTGCCATCAAGTCGTTGATCCTGTCGTTCAGAACTTTCGGATTCGTGGAAAACAAAGGGGTCGGCTTTAAATAAGGGGTCCATCGGAATGGAAGGTTGACTTTTATCAGAGCGACATCGTAGGTAGCACCGGGGAAAACTCGTTCGCATTTCTCGTGTATGATAGCGGCGTCGATGAAGCGGACTTGCCCACCACGCCCTGGCAGACGATTCACATGTCCGGCGACGACTAAAAGCCAGCTTAGCTCGTAGAATTTTTTCTCCCAGGGCGTTATCTCCGTGATGCAATGACATGCTGTGAACACGAACCATCGGTTCAATACGCACCCGCCGCATCTCTGTCCGAATTCAGCTTTCCTCATTATACTCGCCATAAACGGAAATTGTCCCATCTTCGCTTCGATTCCATCGATGACTTTACCCTCGTGGTCATTCTTTATCTCTTTTACTTGAACAAAATCACTCAATAAAAACATCAACAAAATCACATTTTTATCGAAATAGTTTTTCATCTTTTTTGTCGAATGGCAAATCGCATTTAGGTTTCTTTTCCAACAGCCCATATGATTTCGGATTCAGCATTTTTTTTAGCGGATTTTGGATTGCCCATGAACCAGTGATTTTGGAAAAGGGTCAAAATGACCCAGGGGAGATAATGAGTGGGGGTGGTTGATTGGTTGATGGATGGTGGTAGGGACCGTGGAAGGTTGGAGTACTGTGATGGAGGTGATGGGAGGCTAGTAGAAGGTGGAGAAGGTGATAGGAGAGTGGAGGAGGGAGTTGGATAGGTGATGGGAGAGTAGTGGAGCTTGGAGGGAGGTTATAAGGAGGGTAGGGGAATATGGAGTTAGTGAGTGCGAGGATGTTGTAAGTTATGTGGTTAAGGAGGATTTGATGTTGAGGTCTTTAGTGCCCCTAATTTTTGAAATATACATAAATGTACAGGTAGTTTAAATTTTCATTCATTTCCATAGAAAGATCAATAGTCGAGAGTGAAAATAGAAAGAAAAAAACCAATTGAATACCGCATTCAACATCGGATCTTGCTAATTTTTTATTTATAAGGCCCAGGAAATTTTCTATGTCGAAGTTCCCTCGCAAAAAGCTGTCAGCTGGCCTTATTTTTTATGGATGAAAGGACACACAATAAAAGCGTCCCTGTCCCCGCTCTAATGGCTATCGATCCGTAAACTTAGCAAAAGAACGGGAAACGGATTTTGAAAATATCATGACTTGAAAAGTGATTTAATTGTTTGTAAGTACTTTTTTGAATCGAACTCTGAACCTAAAAAGGGAAGAAAAAAAGTCTTTCATAAAAATGTTAATAAATCCCATAACGAAAATGGTTTTCCACACCTGTAGCCTCTCACGTAACTCAAGGGTGACATAAATGATATATTTTTCAGAGTTTTCTTCTCAGAAGGTGTACAAGAAAGCCTATCATCACGTTTTCCACGGTTACTCCTGAAATATTTCCAACGTAAATCGTATATGAAGAGTTTTCAAATTATTCAAGAATACCTATTCAATAATTAAGTTATCTAGGAACCACCTCCAAAAGATTCGCTGCATCCATCGACTGCTTCTGGTTTTTTTTTCCAACCTTATTGTGGTTCCCATAATAAAGGATACATGATTTCAACGAGGTTATGTAATATTTTATATTTTGTTAAAATTTTGTAAAATATTAAACATTCCATTGTGTGGCGGTTTGACATGTTTATTAATACCAGTGAGGTCATGTTAAATTCATTCTTCCACTCCACATCTTGACGTTTATATTGAAGTATTGACGAGGGAGATATGACGAGAGGGAGGATAAAAAAAGAGGGAGTCATGGTGTTATTAATATTCAAAAGGATCTTCTTTTATGGTTTGCGATATAATAGTTGAGTAGGAATATACAGGGTAGCGTCACGTTCAAACAAAGGGGGTTAAATCCTGAAGCCTATAGGCGGGCGGACGGATCTATCTAAAACCGTGTTTAATTGGAGTAAAAGCCCCTCCTTAAACCCCTTACTGTACCTTCTGTCAGTTTACGCACCATCGAATACCCCAATTTCAAGACGATTTTTTCTTTCTTTTTTGTGGCTTTGAGATCCTTCAATCAAATTAAATTCGAATTCTCTTTAGCTTTGGTTTAAGCCTTCGTTGATGAGGTAGAGTCAGAATCTTGTATACTCTGAACCACCGCCATGATAATACGTTATCAACATAATATAAACAAAGCCGATTTTCATTCAAAAAATCGTTAATTTTTGGTTCAAAGATTTGGCCATAGTTAAACACAGGAAAATCTACATTAGAACTCAGTGGAAGGTTTCTTCCTTATCAGTGGTTATCAACTCGCAGGCTCTACCTGTTAATTTCCCTTTGATGGTGTTGCTCCTGTTTTCCACATGATAAATTAATTACGTCCTGAGTGTTACTGGTAACACTAAAAGTTACTGCTTCAAAATGAAAACCAAGGGACCGTCAATGTTTTTAATTCAGGAGGGGGAAAAAAAGAATAAAATATAAACTTGGCCTTAATGTGACCTAGAGGACCACTTGAGGAAAAAAAAAAAAAGAAGGTTTTCAAGTGCACTTAAACAACCCAGAAAAAAAAGTAATTGGAGCAATTTTCTATTATGTTGACCACTTGACTTGAGTTCCATAATAATTATAATCGTAATTGTCCCTGGAACGTCAAAGGGACTAGTCAGTCACCTACTAACGCTTTGTGTGGGAGCTAAATCGCCCTACTGTTGTATCGAACGTCCATTTACTTACTACAAAGCGGATCTGTTTAGTCGAGACAAAGGTAAAGGACTGAGAACCCATTAGTTTTGACTAAAATTCCGGATTTGTGTGTATAAAAAAAACCATGATAGACATCCAAAAGCAATACTATAAGGACAAAAAAGAAATTTTCTTTTTTGTAGTCCAACGATAGAAAATACTGGAGTCCCCTTGCCTCAACCCCCTGGGATGGGAGGGTGAGCTACAGCTTTTCTCTTTATCAATCTAATTATTCATTTTCGAGGTGACCGCACCTCAGGATTACAATCGTAATAAATTGGGAAAATAAATCAGGAAAAGTTAAATAAGATTCAAAAATTGGCTCCCGGACGGGAATCGAACCCGCGTCTTCGAATTGGTACTCCAACGTGCTATCCATTACACCACCGAAAACTGATAATGAATGGATAACATTTCGGGAAGACAATCGACAGCTTTCGTTTTCTCAACCGTTTGGCGCCAATTTTCAAATCTCTTCAACTTTTCATTCATTATTTGGTAAATTCAAATATTCCCGCCTGAAAGTCCTTCAACTAGAGGTATTCCATTCAATTGTTTCTTGAAAGTCCTTCGACTAGAGGTATTCCATTCAAGAAACCGCGAAATTTAAATTTACGTTGCCTAACCTGATTTTACCCCCCTTTTTGGTCTTTTCCCGACAAGGTAATTAAATATCAATCTAATTATTCATTTTCGAGGTGACCGCACCTCAGGATTACAATCGTAATAAATTGGGAAAATAAATCAGGAAAAGTTAAATAAGATTCAAAAATTGGCTCCCGGACGGGAATCGAACCCGCGTCTTAGAATTGGTACTCCAACGTGCTATCCATTACACCACCGAGAACTGATAATGAATGGATAACATTTCGGGAAGACAATCGACAGCTTTCGTTTTCTCAACCGTTTGGCGCCAATTTTCAAATCTCTTCAACTTTTCATTCATTATTTGGTAAATTCAAATATTCCCGCCTGAAAGTCCTTCAACTAGCTTTTCTCTTTAGCTCATAATATGGTAGAGCGTTACCCTATAGAGGTCATAGGTTCAAATCCCACATGAGGACTCCTTTTTTCTTTCTTTTTGTCCTAATTTACCCACTGTTGCCATTACTGATTCTGACCACAAAGAGATTTCTAACTCTCAAAAACAAAATATCGCAGAAAAGAACATAAGTTAGCCGAGCGTGTCATCGAATTTCCAATAAAGAAAAAGGCCGTTTCTTTTTCTCTCCCGTCCGTTTTGTCATTCGATCCTCGATACCAATAAAGCCCCCGTCCAATATAATATTTCATTCTAAGTGCACGATGAGCAAGAAAAATATGTGGATCGATGAAAATAAAAATGCTCTCGCGTTCAATTTGAAAGCATTTTCTCACAGCGACGTTTTTATGTATTGGAGCCATCGTATGTTCCGATACGCTCTCTTCCGTAAAAGATTTATATTGGGAAGCCGTGAGCGGTAGTCGCGTGGGGATAGCGGTGTCAAAGCCTAAGAGGATATTCCCACCCTCGTTAGGGAATAAACATTTTATATACCATGCGCTATCATAACTCAAGAAAACTCTCAACCCGATTTTCTCAAGGGAAATTATTAAATATTGGATAGTCACTTTCATAGTATTCTAGACATTCATAATATTCTCTGGATGGATGTGTTGGAAATGAATTTTAGGAACTTTGGGTCTTATGTCTGACTGGGATAAGCCTCAACTCTTAGTACAAAGGACCTCAAAGCAAACAGGCTTTCTCGAAATGTCCCCATTGGTTCTTACTTCCCATTTACTTAAGTACATACTACAAGAGCAAAGCAGGAGATGGTAGGAAGTCCTGAACTTGTTTATTTATTGATTTTTGTTTATTGAGGGTAGGGAAGGCGATAGGAGAGTGATGGAGGTGGTCAGGTCGAGGGCCAAGGAGGGTAGGGAAGGTGATGGGAGTGGTGGGAGGTGGTTAGGTCGAGGGTCAACTGTCGTGGAGGGTATGAAGGTGAGGGGAGGTGGGAGGTGGTCAGGTCAGGGTCACTGTCAAGAAGGGTATTGAAGGTGAGGGGAGGTGGGAGTTGGTCAGGGGGAGGGTCAAGGAGGATAGGGAAGGTGATGGGAGAGTGGTGGGAGGTGATCAGGTCAGGGTCACTGTCAAGGAGGGTATTGAAGGTAAGGGAGGTGGGAGTTGGTCAGGGGAGTTTCAAGGAGGGTAGGGAACGTGATGGGAGGTGGTCAGGTCAGGGTCAATGTCAAAGAGGGTATAAAGGTGAGGGGAGGTGGGAGTTGGTCAGGGGAGGGTCAAGGAGGGTAGGGAATGTGATGGGAGAGTGGTGGGAGGTGTGACGGTGAGGGGAGGTGGGAGTTGGTCAGGGGGAGGGTCAAGAATGGTAGAGAAGGTACTGGGAGGTGGTGGAATATTGTGGGAAGTTTTTGGTCTTTAGAGCCATAAATTTTCTCGAAAATAGGTTCGAGAATAGATAATAAAAAAAACCGATTACCAGAAGTTAAAACTAAGTTTATGTTTTAATTAGGCAAAAATTTTAACTCTACATCTGAAATTGCATAAGGAAAGGCTCAATAAATAAACTAGAAACGACTGTAATAGGACTATTCATTGTTTTCATATTATCCGCCCTCTCCTACTTGTTGCTTTCGTCTGAAAACCCTTTTTCCCCTCTTTTCCCATTTAAGTCTTAAAAATAATTCTCCAGCGGATTATGAGGAAAATCTGCTGTGCTCATCTTGCAAACTTATTTGAGCTAATTAGCCTTGAGTTTTCTTCCTAGAACTTCAAAAAATCTTTACGATGCGGTTTTAAGATTTAATTAAAACGAAGTGCCTCGAGCTACTTTTTAACAACACTTTGTTTAAGTGCAAATGGTTCCACTGGCAGTAAGAAATCGGACACCTGGTAGGGATGAAAGAAGTCGGAAATTTTCGGGAGGGTAGGTAATTCAATTGAATCAAATTAGCCCATTTTTGGAATAATTAAAATTTCAGTTCTCGGATATATTTTAGGCGAGTTACAATTAAATTTCGAATCGTTCTGATTTTCTCGGTGTAAAAGATGAAAACTGCGCGGGATGATGGAAAGAGCCTGGGTTATTAGAAAGCTATTTAATTACAAGACCACCCCCCCCCCGTACTTTCAACTCGTCGTCATTTAAAACGAAGCTGAGGAGTTCTCGAGGGCCCCTTAATCTGATTTTCCGACCGTTTTATTTCCCCTCTGAAAGCTCCGCTTTTGGACGTCCTCGTGGGAACGTCTTGTTTCTCTCTCCACGATTTGCCTCCTTAACTCGATTCCGGGTTGGAAAAAGTGTTTTTTTAAAAATGTTTTATTCTTTGTAGGTTTGCATCGTGGAGAAAAAAGACAACCGGCAGATGTACGCTATGAAATATATGAACAAGACGCAATGCTGGGAACGTGACTCGCTTAAAAACGTCTTGAGGGAAATCAAAATTCTTACGAGCCTAGAACACCCATTTCTAGTCAATTTATGGTTTTCCTTTCAAGGTAAGATTATACTCATCGAGGAATCGGTTTTATGACGATTATTTTGTGTAGACGTTATTGAGTAAGGAAAGGATTGACCCAAGGCTTCCAAATTCGAAATTAACTTTTTTATGGGATTAATCACTCCCAATCTAAAGCTCACAAGGGAGAATGAAAATTTAATCTATTAAAACATAAAAATTTCAAGGTATGAAACAAGATTTCATTACTTCAATTGAAACAGACTTTTTTCCCCCCGTAGGCAATCAACTAAAACGGAACGTCCCCAAGGAACAGAGAGCCAATATAATGGAGATAACTTTTGATTTTTGGATTCTTCTTTTGTTAATTAAATTTTACTTTGATGATTCAAATTTTTGAAATTGTTTTAACAGAAAAACTGTTTTACGTAAAATTGAGTTTTTACAGAAATAACAGTTTCAAAGAAAAAGTTGAGTTTTGACAGCAAAAGCTGTTATACAGAAAAAATTGAGTTTTGGTAGCAAAAGTGAAATTTTAACAGCAAAAACTGTTTTACAGAAAAAAATGGAGTTTTGACAGCAAAAACTGTTTTACAGAAAAAAATGGAGTTTTGACAGCAAAAACTGTTTTACAAAAAATTTGAGTTTTAACAGAAAAAATTGAGTTTTAACAGCAAAAATTGTTTTACAAAAAAATTGAGTTTTGACAGCAAAAATGGAGTTTTAACAGCAAAAACGGTTTTACAGAAAAAATTGAGTTTTGACAGCAAAAATGGACTTTTAACAGCAAAAATTGTTTTACAAAAAAATTGAGTTTTGACAGCAAAAATGGAGTTTTAACAGCAAAAATGGAGTTGAGAGCAAAAATGGAGTTGAGAGCAAAAACTGTTTTACAAAAAAAAATTGAGTTTTGACATCAAAAATGGAGTTTTAACAGCAAAAATTGTTTTACAAAATTGAATTTTGACAGCAAAAACCTAACCTCCCCGCAATATTCCAGCACCTCCCTCCACCCTCTCCTCTCCTCCACCCTCCCGTTTCCAACTAAATTTTCTCCACCACCTTATTTCCCTTGGAAATTCTAATGTTTATAGCGCTATGATGAACATAGCGAATGACATCTATGATGAAAGTTTTTGACGCTATAAAATAAAAACTGAAAAGTTCTCGAGAAAAAAAAAATTGTCAACAATAATGCTTTAAAAGAATGAAAAGGCACATCTCTAATACCGAAGTTGAATGCTTTGGACGGTGTTTCTGTTTTGAAAAGGTTGAAAAGTTTTCCTTTTTAAGGCATTCATTCTATAGAAAAGTTGAGTTGCAAAGGTGGATGTCAAACTCCCTTTTGATTAACTCCTCCAGTTGAACATAAAAGCTTCGGGTCAAATTTCTTTTTAAAAATGAGATTTTTTTGTTTAATTACCACCTCACTTTAAGAAAAAAAGATTTTGAGAAGGTTAAATGGACTTCATTTTATATCCTAAGGTCAAAAGAGAGTGAAGAATATTAGGGTTGGCGAAGATGTTTCGCCTTTTATTACCTTCCTGGCTTTGCCCTCAAGGAAATTTTCAGTAAAAGTCGTTTCGCTCAGCTTTATTGACGGTTTCGCCGAGAGAAAATAAAGACATCAAAAAAAGGGGACGACCTGTTTTCCCCTCTGCTCTCTTCCAAAAATTCTGTTTGAAGACCGGAAAACTTTTTGGGGGAGAACGCTTTTATCAGAATTACCGTCCGGGTTATCAACACGAGAAGAGAAAGTTGTCCTTTTCTCTCAAGGGTTTTGAGACTTTTGTCGGACTCCGGGGGGCCGAGTTGATGGGAAAGGGGTGAAGTTCGTGACCCGAGGGTCAGGACCCCCCCGTGTCTTCGATGATTGATGGTAATTCCATTTTATCCCGATTAAACTTTTTCTCCAACAAAATTTCATCTTTTGACACTTTTATATTGAAAAAGAAAGTGTACATTTTACAGTCTACATTTTAACGTTCTCTAAAAGAAAGCAAGGGAGGTGATGGAGGTAGATTATTTTGTGTTAAAGGAGAGGTCTGTTGAGCCCCGAATTTTCGAGAAAGATCGAGTCAACGTTGGCAACAGCATTGCACTCTTGTGTGCAGTCATAGCATTGCCACACTCTTAAATGTGCATATATACCATTATCGCACTGATTACTGATTCCAGGTGTTCAGTTACAGCATTGCCGCACTCTTATGTGTGCAGTCATAGCATTAACACACTCTTAGGTGTGCAGTCATACCATTATCGCACTGATTAATGATTCCAGGTGTTCAGTTACAGCATTGCCGCACTCTTAGGTGTACGGTTATACCATTTTCGCACTGATTACTGATTCCAGGTGTTCAGTTACAGCATTGCCGCACTCTTATGTGTGCAGTCATAGCATTAACACACTCTTAGGTGTGCAGTCATACCATTATCGCACTGATTACTGATTCCAGGTGTTCAGTTACAGCAGTGCATCATTCTTAGGGGTGCATTACCGTGCTCTTAGGTATGGAGCTTAAGCATTGCCCCAAGCTTTGATGTGCAGTTATAGCATTGCCGCACTCTTTATTATTACTACTCTCTGGTAGGGCCATAATCGGTTGGTGCTAGGAACGCGGCAGCGTTACGCCCTGCCAATGGAGAGAACTCACATTTTGAGAAAGTTCTAGTTTTAGAGATTCCTCCTCCATTACCTAACGTTCTTCCAAAAAAGCCATTTTTAAGTGTTATTAATTTTTCGGGTGATTTATGACCGTCAGGTGTTATAAATTTTTTTATAAAGTGGATTGGAGTAGGGTATGAAGTTAAGGTGGTGCCCCCTATTGTAAGCTCAAAGGAGCTTAATTATCTTTACTCCCTTCCCCCACCGATATAATTTGTCAGCCGATTGAGCAAAGTTTGTTAGACGGAATGCAATTAGCGATAAAATGTTGTTGTCTGATTAGAGTCTATTTTGATCAGAAGATGGTAGACGGTTTATGAAGTGAGGGGGTTGTGGTGACTTCCTTCCATGGGAAGGGCGGGAACGAGTTGACTCTATTATGGTGGAGATTGAAATCTCGCATACGCCCCGTGCCCGCTCTAAACTAATTTGCCGTCAAAATGTCGGAGAAGATCGAGGGTAAACAAAGTTTCAATAATCCCAGAGTGAATCTTTCTGATTAAACTTTCCCTCGATGTTTAGAATGTTTAAGAAATCCTCTTTTCTGAAGGGGAAAGGATGCTCCCAGAGCCTCGTTTGACTACCAAAATAGAACGGTTTAAACCCAAAGCATCAATACGCTTTTGATTGCCGTCAGCCTTGTCATTTTACAAAATAACACTCTCATCTCATGGAAAGAAATGTATAAAATCACCTTATAAGCAAAAATTCTAGTATTTCATCAAATCACAACTCCAAATGCTTGACTAAAACCGCCATTTAATGTTGATTCAAATTAAATTGATCGATTTCTCTTTGGGAGAGTTGACTATCTATAAATTACCTAAGTCAATGTTATTTAACCTCATTTTGCCAAAAAAGACGATTTTTTGGTCCATTAATGGGAATTTAAAAGAACTGCGCGTAGAGCTCCATCCCTAAGAGCACGGTTATGCCAGTGCGATAATGGTATAACTGCACACCTAAGAGTGCAGGCAATGCTATAACTGCACACCTAAGAGTGCAGGCAATGCTATAACTGCACACCTAAGAGTGCAGGCAATGCTATAACTGCACACCTAAGAGTGCAGGCAATGCTATAACTGCACACCCAAGAGTGCAGGCAATGCTATAACTGCACACCTAAGAGTGCAGGCAATGCTATAACTGCACACCTAAGAGTGCAGGCAATGCTATAACTGCACACCTAAGAGTGCAGGCAATGCTATAACTGCACATCTAAGCTTGGGGCAACGCTCAAGCTACCCTGTATATCGTGAAAAATTGATAAAGATCACGGTGTCACGCGAGAATTTTCCAATACCGACAAACATAATAAACTATTCATGTATTGAGAAATTCAAAAATCCTACAGACTTCTCCACTAACTACTCCACCTCTTCCCACCCTCCCATCACTTCCCCAACCTTGTTTGAAATTTGATGCAAGTTAAAAGCTCTTGAATATTAAACGAATTAAAAAGCAAAAAGTAAACAATCCTGTTAAGGATAACCTTTTTATCCTGCCACTGAATATTTTACCTTTTGATCCTTCATTAATCCTTGGAAAGACTAATGACTATATTTATTCTGAAAAATTGATCCCAGGAAGTCGGCTGAAAAAAATATAATGAACGTCCATTTATATTCTACCTTTTCTAATGACATCTCGTTATTTTTTACGGATATTAGACATTTTTTTAGGACTTTATGCGGGTTCATCAGATAAAAAACCACTGATCCGATTTCAAAAGGTGAAAACTGATAAAATCGTTAGAGCGGCCCCGTCACGTACGAATGTCTTCGAATATCGTAAATCAGATTTTCTTTTTATTCTGACTTCTATGTTTTCATTTTATCGCTAGGTCCCACTCATCATTTTTCCGATTCACGGACACTTCGTACGGTCTATTGTTCTTTTGCTGTAGCTGGACACTTCGTACTGTTGGGGGTGTCATTTCGTACTATTAGCAGGTATAAATTCAGGTACCAACTTTTTTGCTCAGGTAACGATTTTAAACTGAAGGTGTCAATTCGTACTATTGGCAGGCAAAAAGTAAAAACTCCCTAAAACTTAATAAAAAGCAAAGTTTATTGAAACATGGTAGGTACCTATTAGATCGAAAGAAGAAGTGAATCGATAGTAAAAAAAAACAAGGGTATTTTATGGCTCAAAAACTCGTGAAAAAACCAAGAAAACCTGGGTCATATTCAGAGGATCAGGGATTCAGATTAGTATACTAGGTACCTACTATTAGGTAGAGTCGGAGTATTCAGAGGCTGGCGATCAAGGTATTCAGATGGAGTTCAGAAGGTGATTCAGAGGGTGAGTGATGTATGAATAAAAAAAAATAATTAAAAATTAACTAACTAGTTAATCATGACGTATTTATGTAGGTACTATTGGTCTGATCTCCAAATTATTACAAACTTCACGATTTTTACCCGATTTTCACTGGGTATGGTGTTCCTGGGCAAGCTCCAGGAAGGCTTTTGGGTTGGTGGGGGGTGGGACAGGGAAAATTTTTCCTTATATCGAGGATTTCCTTACATACATGTCCCTTATATCCAGGTTTTGATTATTTTATACGTATTTATCTTGCTCAACACTTTGACCGTACGAAATGTCCTAGTTTGGGAAGCGGAGATTATAAAGGGTCTAATCCCGAGACCGTGTGAAGTGTCCGGCCTACAGTACGAATCGTCCGGGTTGCCTTCTTCAGTACGAAGTGTCCGTTTACCCATTTTTCCAATTTTGACAAACGTCCATTTTTGAGGACTAAGGAATCGTCTGAACGACTTTTTGCATTTACTAACTTTTGTAGCTCTCTTTAAGAGCTTTCAAACGGTATATGTGTAGATAAAATCTGTCATTTTGTTGAAAGTTTCTGTTCCTGGAAGCCTGAAATCGGAATTCATGAATTCAATTCACTTCTTCACATCATGGTCACTGCGTCTGAATTTTTCTAATGACTTCCACTAGAGGAAAAGTTTTTTTTATTTTTAAATAAATTGGTTATCCAAGCGCGAATTTTTTTTAAACTCTTCCCTTTTTTTCGATGCTTGCAAAACATTTTTATAACTTTGAAAATTAATTTTGTTTTCGAACAGCGAGGAAAATCCTTAATTAAGATTGGATAAGCCGATAAAGCTGTCCTTTCGATAACTTTTTTTTATAATAATAAAACGATTTGATTGGATATTTTGCTAACGGAAATTTACAGACGCCAAAGGTTCATTTTCTTATCATTATTATAAGTTTTGCAAAAGAAAGATTATCCCCTTAATTCTTTTGAACTTTTTAAAAATTTATAAGCAAATTTTAAAAGCATTTAAAGGCTATTAAAGAAACGATTTAGGTATTCATAAATTAATGATATTTTGAAATTGCTTCCTAGAAACCTCATTGTTCTAAATAATGATTAATGACGTTCTTTGTTTGTGTTAAACAAAGAAAATTTATTATCGTGTCTGCCAAGTTTTAAAGGAGCCTTTACGTCTCTTTTATAGCGTGCCCACTACATTCGCAAACTTTTGAAAGAATAAAATGTGCTTACTTTCAATGAAAAAAATATTATTTTTAACAACTTTATTTTGACCGATTTCGTTGAAAAAAGAGGTTGAAGTGGTTAATGAGATCCTCTTTAAAAACTAAAAGAAAACACACACGCACATAAAACCTATTCAACGCTTTCGCCCTAATTGCTGAAAAAGCTTTTTTTTTCTCCACCTCACGGGCTTTTTATAAAAGAAAGCTCATTAATCATTGTTCCTCTTAATTAGTTTTCATATTTTTAAAACACTTTTTAAGACAAAATGGAAGCAACGCTTCTTGTTTTATACTCGAAAGCCTAAATCCTCATTTTTTCTCATTAATCATCTAATTCAAAATCGCCATAAAAACAATGTTCGATATAAAATTTAAAAAAAAATCATTTTTGGATTAAAATTTTTTTGATCCACTTTGATCGACTTCAAAATTGTGTTTTTCACCCTAAAATTGAAAAAAATTAGTGAAAAGCTACTTTTTTTGACGAAAAACTCATTTTTTTTTCAGACATTTTTCAATAAAAACCCTAATTTTAAGGGGGATTCTCCCTCCAGAATTGTTTGTTTCTCATTCAAGAGATCGCAGCACTATCACCCCCAAAATTAGTTTCCTCGTTTTGGGCACTAAAAATGGTCGGAAATTTTTTTTGAAAAGAGCGATCTCATTCTTTCGGAAAACTACGCACTGTTTAGAAAGCGGTTTTCCCGGAAAATTTTTCCTCGGAAAATAGGAAATGCAATTTTCCACCATAACTTTATTTAAAAAAAAACAGGTAGTCATCTTGTAGGTTTTGACGAGCTGATTCCAAATATGCTAATATTAAGACGATCGGATGGATAGATTCGTCGGTACGAGATTTTTAAAGCTTAGATGCTGCGGGGTTCTAGGGAGTTCAATGAGGGGGGCGGGGAGAAAAGATAAATTTTCCCTCTGTCAAGGTCAGGATTCTTCAAACCGATTTTTATTTCAAGAAACCATTTGCCTGCTTTATTTTTTACAATGTTAT